>JACEGR010008046.1:0-41552 GCA_014170235.1 Listronotus bonariensis
TGCGGACTGAAGGGTGTTTTTGTCTTCAATGCAACATGAGAGTGACTTTTGTGTAATCCATAGGGGAGGTTGCTAGTTCAGATTCATTTCAAAGAAACGACTTGCTGGTAACAAAACTATTTTAATATCGGATTTAAAAAACAACTATTTACAAACTTTAACAAACACTACTTTAATTCACTTAACTATACTTGCTGAATAAATTTATGCCACCTTCCAAGCAAAAATAACTTTACTTTCACGGGATACAATCCAAACGCGTATTTTACGGTCTGGTTTCTAGAGAAACGCGCAGTCCCGAATTTCACGAAAGGCGGTAGCTTCCGTAAACACACTGCTGCGTGTCTTACTCAACTACTGTCTGCGCGCGATTGAGCGATGACGTTTTTGCCCTGGTACGGCGAGGAGCCAAAGGGGAAACGTCTCCTTGGTAACTAGCTGTAAAAGCATTGAATGCGTGATTCCAATTGGTGCGGCATCATAAACAAAGGAGAAACTGTTTTACTTACAGCCTATTTTTAGAACATATGTGTCTTTTTAAATATTTTATTAGATTTAAATTTATTTGGTTTATTTAAGGAATGTTGGTGTAGAGCGTTAAGGTGGGTTTACACTAGAATGTTAAGGTGTGTCTACACTATATTATGAATTTGAATATTTGTTTAAAAGAAGACTCTGTTGATAGACTTCATTGTTGGGTGTTTCCCCAACATACTGCTCCCGCGTTGAAGCCTTCAGCTTCAAAAATAAAATAAGAGAATTGAAACTCGTCTTTTTATGAGTTACAACGAATGAGAAAACGACGAGCGAGGAGTGAAACAACGAATAAGAACACCCTTTTGGTGTCTTACTGTGAGTGTAATAACTAAAAACCGTGATCACATGATTGCGAAAGAGATGCGGGGAACAGTTCTAGAGAAACTAATCTACTCTGCTTGAGCAGCTATTGTATCTACCTGTGAGTCATTGATAGGTAGTGGTGAGAGCTTAGTAATAGAGCGAGTAAATACACCATCTGCAGTTCTGAGCTTTACAACCCTGACTTTTCCATCTGCACCATGATGTACTTCAATAATTCTAGCTAAGGGCCAATTAAGGGGGGAACATTATCCTCTCTCAAGAGAACAAGGTCATTGACCTTTAAATCAGTTAAAGGGAGTCAACCATTTAGGTCGATGTTGAAGGCGATTTAAGTAATCAACAGACCAATGTTTCCAAAAAGACTGTTGTACTTGAGAACATCTTTGCCAAAAATTTAACCTATTATCGGGAATTTGAGTAACATCTTTTCAGGGAAAGCTGTCAGCGATGTTCCAATTAGAAAATGACCAGGTGTCAAGCATTGGAAATCGGAGGGGTCATTAGAGAGAGGGCACAAAGGTCTAGAATTTAGAATTGCTTCTATTTGTGCAAGGATGGTGCTGAATTCTTCGAAAGTAAAATGAGAATTTTTCATAAGTCTATTTAGGTGATATTTTGCACTTTTAATGCCAGCTTCCCAAATTCCTCCAAAATGAGGAGATCGAGGGGGATAAACTTCCATTCGGTTTCATTTGTAGAGAGGTAATTTTTTATCGCGGTGTAATTTTCTGAATTCTTAAAAAAGTCATAAAGAGATTTCAACTGATTTTTTGAGCCAAGGAAGTTGGTTGCATTATCGCTAAAAATTGTTGTGGGATTTCCACGTCTTGAGATGAAGCGCTTTAATGTCATAAGGAAGGCTTCCGTTGAAAGACTAGATACGAGTTCTATATGGACCGCTTTGGTGACCATACAGACAAAAAGAGCGATGTAACATTTAGTTACGGGAGCTTTACGCAATCGAGAAGATTTTATTAAGAAGGGACCACCAAAATCAACGCCTTTTGAAAAGGTCTGGCTACTTGAACTCTTTCTGAAGGAAGACTGGCCATTATTTGCTGAGAAGGGATGGCTTTAAATCTAAAGCATGTGACACATTTTCGGATAAGATTTTTAGTTTCTCTTAACCCATTCAAGGGCCAGAATCGGAGTCTGAAATTTGACAATACTGTTTGAGCACCTGCGTGTCCTAATCTTTTATGTTCTTGACTTAACATAAGTGAAACGACATAATTATGTGCGGGAAGCAACAATGGATATTTTTGGTCAAAGGAGATATTTGCATTATCCAATCTTCCACCTACACGTAAGAGCTTATCAGAATCTAAGAAAGGTTTAAGAGATATTAAATTTTTATTTGAAAGGGGCTTATTCTGAGACAATTCTAAAATTTCTTTAGAGAAAAATTGAGTTTGAAGATTTTTGACAATAATTTTTAGGGCTGATTCTAGTTCATTGACATTCGAAGGACCAATAACTTTATTATATTTATTTTTTAAATTATGAATAAACCGCAGTACATATGCCATTGTACGCTGCAGACGAGAAAAAATCTGAAAATTTTGAAAACACTTGGTTCCAAAATACACATTCATCAGGGACATTGACAATATTTAGAGAAACCTTTCTTTCTTCAGGGATTTCAGTCACATTTAAAGGGGTATTGAACTCATCAATATTTAATGTTGAATTTTGTAGAAAAGTTGGACCTGAGAACCAAACACCAGACTCTATGATTTCTTTGGAGAATATTCCACGGGATAGGATGTCAGCAGCATTGTCAGCTGATTTAACATGTCTCCATTGAAAATTGGAAGTTAGTTCTTGAATTTGAGAGACTCTGTTAGAGACAAAGGTTGACCACCTACTTGGATGATCTTTACACCAAAAAGGGCAATTTTTGAATCGGACCACAAATTTACCGAGTCGACATTGAGTAATTTTTCAAAATTCTCAACAACTTTATTGACAAGTTTGGCTAAAAGCAACATGCCACATAATTCGAGTCTGGGTAAAGTTACAACTTTAATTGGAGATACTTTAGACTTGGCAGTTACAAGAGTGCATGAGACGGAGTTGTCCTCATACATAGCGCGGAGATAGACACAAGCTCCATAAGAGGCCATGCTTGCATCTGCAAACCCATGAATTTCAATTCTATGAATAGGTTTATCAAGGAGTAAATATGTGTCTTTTTAAATATTTTATTAGATTTAAATTTATTTGGTTTATTTAAGGAATGTTGGTGTAGAGCGTTATGGTGGGTTTACACTAGAATGTTAAGGTGTGTCTACACTATATTATGAATTTGAATATTTGTTTAAACCCATGAATTTCAATTCTATGAATAGGTTTATCAAGGAGTAAATAACGAGGAATTTTTAACTGCCAAGTAAGGAGATGTGTTCTAGAAAATCTTTCCAGTCATTTAGCAAAGATTCGTCAACAATAACTGTGTCCCAGTCTAATTTGTTTATCCAGAGTTTTTGCATCAAAATTTTTCCTTTAACAATTACAGGGTTGACTAATCCTAAAGGATCAAAACATTGAGCTAGAATTGAGAGCACCATTCTTTTCGTGGGAGTTTTGTCAAGGGCGACTTGGGGTACAGATATTTTTAAAATGTCATTTTGAGGTTGCCATTTAAGACCAAGTACTTTGCTAGGAGCTTCATCGAAATTTAGGTCAAAGTCAAGAGTATTGTTTTCAGATAATTTTTGTCTGAATTCTTGGGAGTTAGTGCACCATTTGTGCAGTTTGAAGCCAGCACTGGCTAACAGGGTTACAAGTTGAGAATGTATTTTTTCCAAGTTTTCATAATTGTCACAACCACAAAGAATATCATCTACATAGCATTGAAGTAAAAGGGCTTCTGAAGCTAAGGGGTAAGTGTCTTTATTTTTAAGAGCAACTTCTTTTATCACCCTGGTAGCTGCAAAGGGTGCGAAATTGGTTCCATAAGTAACCGTAGAGAGTTCAATGCACTGTAAGGGGTCCTCTGGTTTTTCACGCCAGAGAATATTTTGTAAAAATGTTTGAGAAGGGTTGATTTTAACTTGCCTGTACATTTTTTGAATGTCAGATGTGAGGACATATTTAAAAATACGAAACCTACAAAGAACGTCATATAGTTCCGGATGTACTTGATATCCCTTCAGTGTGACATCATTTAGAGAAGTTCCTGTTGAACTTTTTGGCGGAGGCGTCGAAAACTACTCTAAGTTTCGTGGTTATACTTTCTTCCCGTATAACACACAAATGGGGAATGAAATATTTATTTTCATCTTTATCATTTTTAAGAGAAAGGGGGACATACTTGGCATGACCAAGTGAGACATACTCATCGATGAACTTTTTGTAGTCACAAAATAATTTTGTGTCACCTTGGAATCTTTTTTCCAGAGAGAGAAACCGCTTTTAGCGATATTAAAAGAATCACCAAGCTTTTGGTGCTCTTCAGGGCTTTTGAGGGGCATATTAACTTGATAAGACCCATCATCAAGAGTAAGAGTGGTATCTTTGAAGATTTTCTCAGCGAGAGCATCTTCGGGGGATAAAAGAGATTTTTGAGGGACTTCCTCAATTTTCCAAAATTTGGTTAACATTTCATCCAGTTCTTGAGTTTGAACAAAATGAGAGAGAGTGGTAGAAACATTTTTGTTTCTGGAACGAAACACTTTAGAGTGTGAAGAACTAGAGTGGAGAGAGGTGCAGTGAGAGGGTAGATTTCCAGCTACTACCCATCCTAAGTGAGTATTTACTAAGGTTGGGAATCCATTTCCCAGTGAGTGTACTCCAGAGCACAATATTCTGAAGTACAGTTCTGCTCCAATGAGAATATCTATGTCAGAGGGGGTAGAAAAGTCAGGGTCGGCCAGCTCCTGAACCAAGTCTTCAGGAATACCTAACTTACTTACCTGTATAGGTATCTGTGGGAGTTTATTAGTAATATTTTCTAAAATGGCGCAGGAAACCAAAAATCTTTTATTTGTATCAACTTGTGAATGAATGAAAACATCCACCATTTTATTAGAGATAATATTGTTCTGTGAGATTCCAGAAATACTTAAAGTTTTACTGTATGGTGTAATATCAAGTTTATTTACCAATTTTTGTGAAATAAAAGAAGTTTGACTTCCATTGTCTAATAAAATTTTAGCTGTAATGGGTGTACCATTTTTAGAGTAAAGTGTTACTTGCGCTGTAGCTAACAAAACCTGAGTGGTTTTAGCTGAGTGGGCCACGAGAGAAATTTGACTACTTATAGTCTGAGAATTACCACCATTTTGTGTGGAGCTATTATTTTGAGAAGAGTTTTGATTATTTTGTCCAACACTGTTACCGAGGGAATCATTCTGAGAATTGTGACGGTGATTTTGAGACTGAGAGTTCACATTACTTCGATTTTGTGAATTTGG
The DNA here is from genome assembly GCA_014170235.1 of Listronotus bonariensis. Lineage (NCBI taxonomy): Eukaryota > Metazoa > Arthropoda > Insecta > Coleoptera > Curculionidae > Listronotus > Listronotus bonariensis. The sequence goes on from JACEGR010008046.1 coordinate 5,280, forward strand.
AAAATTTTGATTATTTCCGGAGGTAGAGCTTGAGTTATTTTTGCTTACATTACTTTGAGATTCATTACCACTCATTTTTGGATGTAAAATTGTATGATGATTTTTATTGCATTGTGCACAATGTATTTTTGAAACACAATTTTGTACATTGTGATTTGTACCAAGACAATTAAAACAAAGATGCTTTGATTTTACAAATTTCATTTTTTCATCATACGAGAGAGAGGAGAAATTTTTACTTACATAAATGCGGTGATCACCTCCGCAATAACTACAATGAGAAACTTTATTATTAGAGGTTTGAGGGCTTGGTGGCCGAGGATTAGAACTATTATTGTTCTGAGAGTGTAAAGAAACTTTATCTGACTTTTAGGGAGAGGACGTGACTCACTACTTGATAAATTTTCTATGATCACACATCGTTTTCCTAAATACTCATAAAATTCCTCTAAAGTAGGAATTTCATCTAAGTCACGTTCTTCTTCAAACCCTTTCTTTGAACCATAATCTAACTTTTTCTCTGCTATGTATATTAGGAGATATTCTAAAATTTGAGTATCAGACAGTTTTAAATTTCTTAAAATTTCAAAATTCTTTTTATGAGTGGTAATAAATTCTCTAAGAGATTTAGGTGAAACTTTAGTTACAGGAGAAATATTTAACATATTACTAAAATAACTGTTTATAACACTAGTTAAATTTTCATACCTGTTTTGTAGTATGCCGAGAGCTATTTTGAAATTGTCATTTACAAGTTCAAGAGACTCAATTAATTGTAATGCCTCACCTTTTAAAGAGGATTTCAAATAGAAAAAACGTTGTACATCAGTGATAGAGGCATTATCAATTACTAAAACAGAGAAAAGTTCAAAAAATGATTTCCAATTTGAAATCTGACTGTCAAAAATCGGAATTTTTATATCTGGCAATTTAACATTAGGAATACTAGGTGCTGACGCAGCAGCCACCTGAGTATTTAGCGAATTGCATACTGTTAACTTATCAATACACTTTTGCATTTTTGTTAAAGTGGCAAAATATTTATTTTCAAAATCACTTACATTTTCGGTGTCTTCTTCATCTAGGGCCTCAATGATTTCTTGTGAATCGAGGTACTTAACATGGGATTTTTTAAGAAGTCCTCCCTATTTTTAAATTCTTGTACTTCTATTTCAGTGTCTTTATTATCATTAAACCAATTAAAAATACGAGTAAGTGCGCTTTTGGCACTTTTACGAGCACTTTTGCTTTTGCGAGATCCATTTTTTAAATATTTTTTTTTAAAAACAGAGTAAACTAACAATAAAATAAAAAGAGATAGAGAGAGTGTGATATTTTAACCAAAAATTACAAAAAAATCAGTTAAAAAATCACAAATGACAAATTTCTTATTTGCCCTGTATATAAAAATAATCAAACTTATTTTTATATCACAATCAGTGAGAGAAAGCAATCCTTTGCTACAGTGATCAAAAAATGTGAAAAATTTTCGATAAAAATCAAATGGCAAATATTTTTTATTCACCTGGTATATACAAAAATAAACAACAATTTTATATTTGCAATACACTAAAAACAAAGCAAAAAACCTGTGGAGAAAATCAGCGCAAAATCTTACTAACTAAAAATTTGCACAAATTTGTAGAGTGCCCTGTATATTAACAAATTTATTCTAAAATTTTTAACAACAAGAGCCAAAGAGAGAAAGTGAGATTTAACAATTTTTTAAATCATCCAAGAGAAGATATTTTTACAAATGGTTTGACTTTTTGAGTCACCTGGTATACAAGAATTAAAAAACAATAAAATTCTTATTAGCACAAAAGAGACGATTTATTTTTATAAATCACTACGCGCACAAAACCAGTTTTGCGGCGACTTTTTAGTTTATCCCGTGCACTTTTTATTTTAAAAAACAATTGTCTAAAATTTTTTTTAAAATAACTCTTTGATTTTTTTTTAATTCAACAGAGTTCAATAGACTTACCAAGTCTGCAGAGATTTTTAAATCCAAAAACAGCTGTTACTCGCACAATTTATTCGCCACTGTGGAATAAATGTCCAAATCCTAGCTCGAATGGACCATATGATGCGGACTGAAGGGTGTTTTTGTCTTCAGTGCAACATGAGAGTGACTTTTGTGTAATCCATAGGGGAGGTTGCTAGTTCAGATTCATTTCAAAGAAACGACTTGCTGGTAACAAAACTATTTTAATATCGGATTTAAAAAACAACTATTTACAAACTTTAACAAACACTACTTTAATTCACTTAACTATACTTGCTGAATAAATTTATGCTACCTTCAAGCAAAAATAACTTAACTTTCACGGGATACAATCCAAACGCGTATTTTACGGTCTGGTTTCTAGAGAAACGCGCAGTCCCAAATTTCACGAAAGGCGGTAGCTTCCGTAAACACACTGCTGCGTGTCTTACTCAACTACTGTCTGCGCGCGATTGAGCGATGACGTTTTTGCCCTGGTACGGCGAGGAGCCAAAGGGGAAAACGTCTCCTTGGTAACTAGCTGTAAAAGCATTGAATGCGTGATTCCAATTGGTGCGGCATCATAAACAAAGGAGAAACTGTTTTACTTACAGCCTATTTTTAGAACATATGTGTCTTTTTAAATATTTTATTAGATTTAAATTTATTTGGTTTATTTAAGGAATGTTGGTGTAGAGCGTTAAGGTGGGTTTACACTAGAATGTTAAGGTGTGTCTACACTATATTATGAATTTGAATATTTGTTTAAAAGAAGACTCTGTTGATAGACTTCATTGTTGGGTGTTTCCCCAACATTAAGTTTTTTTACTGTATTAAGTTTAGTTTCAAAATGTAATTTTTAGACTTGTGTAATTAGAAGTTGGTAATTTTTTTTTTTTTTTTTTTTTTTTATCTTTGGACAAACCACGAAGGCCAAAAGCCTAAATACTAACGTACCGTGGGTGTCTTAAGCGAGGTAAGAGGGAGTTTGTTGACACGGGACTTAAATACTTGAAGATTTGGGGGAAGGAAAGACCTCCGCGGGCAGCAGGTTCCACAATCTAGAAACTCTAGGGATAAAAGAACGAACAAAGTGAGAAGTTCGGGGCCTATCCAGTTGGACCGTATAGGGATGCATATGCGCGGAACCACGAGTTTCTCTGTTGGGAACCGTGAGTGGAGGAACTATACTGGTGAATTCTTCAGAGCAGAAGCCATGGAAGTACCTATAAAAAGCGATAAATCGCCCACAGCCCGACGATGGGCAAGAGAGGGAAGCCTTTCTGTAAGTGAAGGATCATTAATGAGACGAACAGCTCTTCTTTGAATAGAATCAAGAATGCTCAGGGTTGTTGGGGACGCCATGCCCCAGATATGAGAACAATATTCCAAGGGAGGTCGGATTTGGGAAACATATAAAGTGTATAAATTAGAAGCGGAAAAATACTTTTTAGCTCGAAAGAGAAATCCAAGCTTTTTTGAAGCTGCCGTGGCTATAGATACAATGTGTTTATGCCAGTTAAGGTTACTTTCAAATGTGACGCCCACGAGATTGAAGGTGTCTTTGCTCTGTAGAACTTGGCCGCTCATAAGTAGAGGATGAGTATTTGATGACTCTTTTCGCGACAAGGAACATGACTGTGTTTTGGATGCATTAAAATGGACGAGATTTTTGGCGCCCCAATCCAATATTAAATTAAGATCCTGAGAAAGTGATATCTGCATCGCTCTGCGTTTATTTTCCAAGTCAGGTTTAGTGATGGGTTTAGGAACCTGAAAACTGGAGTGAAGGGTACTATCGTCGGCGAAACTATGAATGGAATTAGTTGTGGACGAGAGAAGGTCGTTGATGTGAAGAAGAAACAATGTTGGTGCCAGAACTGAGCCCTGAGGGACTCCAGCATTTATTTGGTGAAAGCTTGAAGAATGGCCGTCCACAATAACTGATATACGTCGATCAGATAGATAACTAGAGAGCCAAGTACAGAGTTTAGTTGAAAGACCATAGGAGGGAAGTTTATTAAGAAGTGCTGCATGCCAGACCTGGTCAAAAGCTTTGGATATATCAAGAGCAACGATCTGGGACTCACCTAGAAACTCAAGAGACTTATTCCAACAGTGTGATACGAAGGAAAGAAGATCTGCTGTAGATCTTTTGTGGCGAAATCCATACTGCCTGTCGTGCAAAATTTTGTGTTTTTCCAAGTACTTAAGAATTTGTGAATTAATTAATTTTTCCATTACTTTACAAAGAACTGAGAGAATTGAAATTGGTCTATAGTTAGATGGAAGCGATTTAGATCCTTTCTTGGGAATAGGTTGAACACGTGCAGCCTTCCAGCTCTCCGGAAAGATACCTGTGTCGTAAGAAATTCGAAAGAGCCGAGTTAAGATTGGTGCAAGTTCTGGAGCACATTTTTTTAAACCGTTTGCTGGTATGCCGTCCAGCCCAGACGATTTCTTGGTGTTAAGGGAGGAAAGGATACGCTTAATGTGTTTTACTTTAAAAATAATATCGGGCATTTTATGAGGAACTGGGGTAATCGTTGGAATTGGATGATTTACGGGAGGGTCAAGGGTTAAATTGGCAGCAAATTGTTTGGCAAATAGTTCTGCCTCCCCTTTAGCAGTAGAAATAATTTCATCTTCCAAAGTTAGTGGTGGAAAAGAACTGGCACAAAAATTCCTACTTATGTTTTTCGCAAAGGACCAGAAGGATTTGCTACCATTTGAGCAAGAAAGAACTTTGTTTTTGATACGATTGTCGAAGGAGTCTTTGGCTTCAGAAATTGTTTGATTGTAGTAGTTTCTTGCTTCATTGCTGGCCTGTCGGTTTTCTGGACTAGGATCCTGTAGAAAATTCTTGTGAGCCTGAACTTTTAAAGTTCTGGCTTTTTCACAAGATTTGGAAAACCAGGGTTTGTTATTGGATTTTTGGGGTTTTTGATTTTGTGTGGAATATAGGTTTCAATGCCCAATTGAATTGATTCAGTAAGTTGACTGCAAATTTGGGAAGGATCACGAGAAGAAAAGCAGATGGAATTCCAGGGGTAAGTGGCGAAGAAGTCCCTTAGGCCATCCCAGTCGGCTGAGTTGTAGTGCCATACGGTGCGTGGTGGCATGTATTCATTTACCTCGGGATGTGCAGTGTAAGATATAGTAACTAAGCCATGATCTGAGCGACCTAGGGGTGCTGTGACAGATGTTTCATAGAGTTCGGGGTTTGTAGTAAGAAAGAGATCTAGGGGATTTGAACTATGATTTGGGACTCTAGGAAAGTAGGTGGGTTTCATAATAAGGTTGGTAAGAGAGTTACTGACTGCGAAGATTTCGGCTGCTCTGCCTTGGGGGTCAGTTTTTGAAGAGCCCAGCCAATCCTTATTATGGACATTGAAGTTGCCAAGCACGATTACTTCAGCCGATGGAAACTGAGAAATTATGCTATCGATCTTTGTTGAAAGAAAGTCAAAGAATTCGACATAGGAATTATTAGATGGGGACCGGTACAAACAGCAGATAAATTTAGTTGAAGACCTAAGGAAAAGTTTGAGCCAAAGGATATCAGGCCTACCCGATTCAAGATTAGAAACTCGAGCACAAGCCAGATCGTTGCGGACGTAAGCACATACGCCACCATGTGGGCGGAAAGACGAAATAAGTTCGTAGCCTGGGAAGAGAAGGTGGCTGGTTGAAGATTTAGAACTTATTTGTGTTTCCGTTAGAAACAGTATGTGGGGCTTAGATGACTGAAGGTGATGGTGAACGGAGTTTATATTGGTGTTAAGCCCACATATGTTTGCAAAAGAAACTAAACTTTACCCGGGCACCATATACCGGTATATCGATTAAATAATTTTTTATTATTATTAAATAAACAATTTAAAAATCTGAATAAATTATTGCACAATCTAGACATTTAAACGACAATAACCTCAATAAAAAAATATATATCGATTTTTTAAAAGATATTCCCATAGATAACCTACATTTAGATCCGCAGTGGCAAGAAGCATTTTTCGGATTTTTACAACCGCGCGCAGTGGGTGGACGAACATGCGTACTTAAAAGCCGTGGCAAAATACAAACACCGGCACCCCGTACCCTTCGTCCGCGGTCTGACCGTAACGCTCATTAGCTACCGTACTTCGAACAGAAAAGCAGGACGCGGTCAACAAATTCTTTCCTATAATGCGAATAGTTTGTTTTGGGCCCGGGTGCGTTTACCCTCAACTGGCTTGCGTACAAACCGGTTTTTTCGCCCATGAAATGTAACTTTTATTTCGCGCAGGTTATAACATTGGTAATCTATTGAGATCAGTGGATATTCCTTTGTTAATAAAGGGGTTATATCAACTTGCGATGTTAAAAAAAATATTTTTTTCTTCAAGAACATTTCGAGTGCACAAGTATTCAAATATATTCTGTAAAAATTTGAAGTTAATACGTTAAAAAGTTTTAAAGACGGTGACCATTATTTCTCGAAAACTACTTAACCGATTGGTCTCAAATTTGGATAAAATTTTGATTAATTCATAAATTATGCATTTCTAAAAATACATACGTTAGGTTCTTGAATTTTTGATAAGTTAGTCCAGAAATATAGTGGTCACCGTCTTTGTTTTAGAGTAGCTCCCGGACATCGGTTACAGAGGCTTTTAAAATAATTTTTCTGACAAATTAAATATGTCAAAATATCGTTAAGAGTATACACACTATATGTATGTACAAAATTAATAAAATTCAAAAGATTTTTAGAAAAACGATCACAAAAATGAGAGACCCCTTAACTAATTCGTAATAAATTACGGCATAGAAGTTTACATAAATAATAAAATTGATCTTAAAATGTTTCTCTTCGAGGAGCTCTTCTTGTGTAGGTACTTAATAAGGTTATGCAAAAAAATATTATTTTGTTAATAAGATTTTTTTAGGTTAACAAAAACCCAAGTTATTATACTTGTAATAAGAGGAAAACGTATTTACATGAAGTCCTAAAATTTCTAACTGCGTTTTAAAATTTTTGTACTGCTTTTAAACATCATAGGTTCAGATACCTTGCTTTTCACTAAATGAATATTACAAATTCCTCTCTAAAAGCTGTTAATGTTTTTTGGTAAAATGTATGCCATTAAGCCCTAAATATTTAAAATATAGGCTCATGTTTATTTTGAAAGGTTTTCAAAAACTGGAAAAGTGTAAAAATTTTTATCTCATACCATTCATTAGTGGTTAGTGCTTATCCGCTTTTATCAAATCTATATGGTGTTTGAACATTTTTATTTTACCCATTGTTTAACTAAATATGAAAAATTTTTCTTTTAATGTACTCTTTTTATATTGAACATTACCAACACACATATGTAGGGTAGTCATACAACCGTGCGTTTGCTAATAGCTTCTTAATAATTAAGGCTAGAAGTTTCGTTTATATGCAAACTATACCATTCATAAGAAAAGGTACTACTTCATACTATACTGAAAGTAAATAAATCGTGTTTAGATTGATTGCAATTTTTTATAGCAGCAAACTGACCGAAGATTCATTTTGGGAGAAAAATTGAATTTAAGTGGAAAGGGGGTCAGTTACACATCATTTTAAAACTCCTGATAAGTTCTTTATAACTCCAGAATATAAAGAGAATTCATTAATCTTCCAAAAATGGCGGTACCTTAAATTAAAAAAAAACTAAAAAAGGTAGATATATCTTATATGGTATTTTCTTTAAGGTCTTTTAGATATCTTTTTAATGGTGATATAATATAAAAAGTGCGTCATAAAAACAATATATATACTTTTTGTCCTACCCTGTATAGTATCACTGATACCATTAAATAAATCCTTAAAAGGGCTTTAAGAAAACACCACATTAGGTGTATCTAACTTTATTAAATTCAGAAATTCAGGTAATTTTCAAAGTTCTGCCATTTGGTAGTAGGTAAAGGTACTGATTTAAATATTCTAGGGTTATACAGTACTTGTCAGGAGCTTTAAAATAATGTGCCACGAGACCCTTCTTTCCATTAATTTTTTCTTTTCAAAATGGCGCCAGCTGTCAATTTGACTTTTATATCTGTCACTTCTTGTCTTAAATTTGGTTTATATTGTCTCAATAAAGTCCTCAAATTTTTATGAAACAATACAAAACAATTCAAAAGTAAGGAGGAGGCGTCCTGAATAAAGACAAGCACTGTATACTTGCTTATGTTAAGTTGTTAATGTTAATTTTATACAATTTAATGGTAATTTGTATCACATACTTTTATTATTGTTTTTTATTTTATTTAGAAAGAGTTAACTGTAAACATATGCTCAAAAGCACTAAATAGCTTTTATTATACAATAGAAATTTTTTAATGGTCTAATTAGATTTATATTTCGGTCAAAACTAAGATTACGGCCAAAAATTCGGTTTCGGCCAAAAATCCTGTTTCAGGTAAACACTAAAAATATCAATGAAAACAGTTATTTGAGTCATACAAAGTGACATTTTAGGGTTGGCTTTATTTTACGTTCGAGTTAGTACTGTTATACAGTGCATTCCAATAAAAACGAGCCACTCCCTATAATTCCGTTATTTGTACACTAATAAAAAAATCCTGAAACACGTTTTAGGGGGACACATTTTTGTGTCAAACTTGTTCAGAGTTATCCCCTCCCCACACCAAAACAAACGCCAAAAAGTTTAAAGGGGAAAGGAAATTAAGTAATAACTTGCCCTAAAGGGTTTAAAATTGTCTCTTTACCAGACTTAAATTTTTTAAAATAGGTTCAGTAGTTTTCGAGAAACCGTACCTCAAATACTTGCAGTCTTCAGTCTCTGTAACTTTTTAACCTTGTGACATCTAACCTTTAAATATTTTAAATTTTTAATTCCTAATTTAGGATGCTAGAAATGTTATAAAACGTAAAATTTACTTACATCTATATTTTAATGATGTTTTGGGCTTAAATTTACAGTTTTTTTGCATTAATGAAACGCTAAATGAAAAATTTTTAATTATAGGTTAGATATCATAAAGTAGCCAATAAAGGTTCATTGAACTCGGAATGGCATTGTCTATTCAAATAAATTAAAATATACGGGGTGTCCCATTTTAAATAAGAAAGTTAAGGTTGTTTCTGGCTAAACCGGTAGCAGAAAAAATGAATTTACAGGGTGTTTTTAAAGGTCTGTACAATATGACGATTAAACCCAATTTACCTTAGTCGACAATATTTTATTTATTATAAAACATTTGTAAGGTCTTTCAGGGTGGGGAATTAAAATATGCTAATGTTTTTGTTGTAAAATGTAAAGGGAGCCCCCTGCCCACTGAACCGATTTTAAAAAACTAAGGTCTGTACATTTTTTCAGAAACTACTAAACCAATTTAAAAACTAATCTCTGTTAAAAAGAAAATTTAAAACCCTTTAAGATAAGGTATTACCTGACCCCTTTCCCATTTAAACTTTCTGACATTTTTATTGATGGATGTAGAAGATAACCCTGGAGAAGTAAATTTTAACACCAAAATGTGTCCTCCTCAAAATAAAAATTGACATGTTTTGGGATTTTTCTAAAAGTTTGCAAATAAAGGAATTATAGGGGTGGCTGGTTTTAAGTTAAAATCTTAAATTAGTATTTAAAAACAAAATGGAGTTAAAAAATGAAGTACAGTAAATTATTGCCTTAAAAATTTAAAGTCAATTTTACATTTGCTTCAGTGCAAAAATTTCTAATTTAACTCAGTTTTTAATAATTTATTAGGATTCATTTTGCTTTTGGCCATTTTCCACCGACATTTAAATTTAACACTGAATTTTACAATCAATTAAATTTTTGTTTAAAAACTTTATTATTTTTAAAACGGCTAATCAACTGCCAGCAAACTATATATTTCTGAAAAAGGAATAAATAGTCTTTTTATTTTAATTAAAAATATAGAGGGTGTTCCGTTAACAAAAATTCCACCTAATAATTTTGCCTAGCTTTCTAATGTTTGTTTGTGCTCCTAGATTTTCATGCAACAAGTTTTTTTCTATCTCTGCGAGTTATCATTCAGTGGGTACCAAAATATAAATGAAAACCTTGTACATTATTTTTTTGTCGTTTAATACCAAATAATGAAATAGACAATGTTTCTGCCCACTGAACCGAAGTCTGTACATTTTCTCAGAAACTACTAAACCGATTTTAAAAAACTAAAGTCTGTTAAAAAGAAAATGTAAAATCCTTTAAGATAAGGTATTACCTGACCCCCTTCCCCATTTAAATTTTTTGACATTTTTATTGATGGATGTAGAAGATAACCCTGGACAAGTAAATTTTGACACAAAAATGTGTCCTCCTCAAAATAAAAATTGACATGTTTTGGGATTTTTCTAAAAGTTTGCAAATAAAAGAATTATAGAGGGTGGCTCGTTTTAGTTAAAATCTTAAATTAGTATTTAAGAACAAAATGGAGTTTAAAAATGAAGTACAGTAAATTATTGCCTTAAAAATTTAAAGTGAATTTAAAATTTGCTTCAGAAGCAAAAATACTTTTTCTAATTTAACTCAGTTTTTAATAATTTATTAGGATTCATTTTGCTTTTGGCCATTTTCCACCGACATTTAAATTTAACACTGACTTTTACAATCAATTAAATTTTTGTTTAAAAACTTTATTATTTTTAAAACGGCTAATCAACTGCCAGCAAACTATATATTTCTGAAAAAGGAATAAATAGTCTTTTTATTTTAATTAAAAATATAGAGGTTGTTCCGTTAACAAAAATTCCACTTAATAATTTTGCCTAGCTTTCTAATGTTTGTTTGTGCTCCTAGATTTTCATGCAACAAGTTTTTTTTTCTATCTCTGCGAGTTATCATTCAGTGGGTACCAAAATATAAATGAAAACCTTGTACATTATTTTTTTGTCATTTAATACCAAATAATGAAATAAACAATGTTTCTTTAAAACTTCATTTACTCCAACCCTATGGCTAATCGCTTTTTGAATTTAGGCTTAAAACAGCAGTGTAAAACACACGAGTCGGCAAGCCGCGGCTGCTATACTAATACAGGCGTTAGGCGTCGCCGAGGCGGCTCGCTAACTCGTGTGCTTTGCACCGCTTCGTCACCGACTTGGCAAAAACCGCTCCGTCTGATTTAAGCCTTACTTTCTTATATGTATACCTGTCCATTCGATCAAGGATGAACTCGACGATTCACAGACTGACGTCTCCAAATTGGTTTCAATCTATAGACTTTATAGAAAGACTTGTTTCTAACGGATTTTGAATCACTCTATCAGCCTTATCATTTATGTGATGACCTTTTCTGACACACTGTATATGTAAAACCAAAGAAGATACTTAGTTATTTTGTGGTATAACCAAAGAAGATACTAGCTAAGCTGGGCTAAGACGGCAGACGGTAGTTTAGTGTAAAAGATACAGAAACATAGGTTTCCTATAAGAAATGTCAAATTTGGCCACCCTGTACATTATTTTTTAAAGAAATATTTTATCGTTTAAAACCAAGTAATGAAATAGACAGTATTCCATTAAAACTGCATTAACTCCAACCCTGTAGTTAATCGCTTTTCGAATTTACTTTCTTATATGTATACCTGCCTCTTCGATCAAGGATGAACTCGACGATGAACAGACTGACGTCTCCAAATTGGCTTCAATCTTTAATCTTTATAGAAAGACTTCTTTCTAACTGCTTTTTCTTCGTATTGTTGATTAATTGTTGGTTTTCTTTGGGCCTTGTTAAAACGAATTGCCTTCCTAAATTCACTTTAATAAGTTTGATTTCTTATCAGGCCTTTGTGTTCGTTGTTACAAGTGGCCATTCATTTTTATATATTTCTACTAAATTAATGGTATATTGACTGTTTTGAACAAAGGATATTGGAAAGTATTTAGGGAATTTGAATATAATTTGTCTTGTGGTTAAACGAAAAGTAGTTTATTAAGCATAACATTCTTTGTATAAATAGTTTTAATAACGTTGAAAAAAATGAAATAATTTTCTTAAAAAATGTTAACATGTTATAGTTAAGATAAATAAGAAAAAATATTGAAAGCAGTCAATGCAAAATATATCCTAAAACCAAAATATAGGTTTAGGATATATTTTAGGATTATTACTCTAATGCCTCTGGTGTAACCGGAATCACTGTTACTTTTAAATTTTACATAGCAAGATAGTACATGACATTGATTACAACGTCACATATACAGGATGTTTCAGAACTATGGAATCAAACTTTAAGGTGTAATTCCCTATATTTTTTATGAAAAAAGTTCCTTGACATATATTCGGAGTTGCCTCCTTAATGAGATACAGGGCGTTATAATTTAATAAAAAAATTAGTTTTTTCTAAATATTTTTAAGAGGCTTAGGCCGATTTGACCAAAATTTGGTACATTTATTTTAAGTAATAACGCGCATATTCAGTTCTAACCAGATTGTTATTATTGGGTCCAGTGGCGTCTGAGTGGGCCCCGCAACTTATATTATTGAGAAAAAAGTACGTCACTGACTTTTTTGACAAATTTTTAATCCCTTGCATTTTTTGTATCTAGGTTAGTTTTCGAGAAAAAAATAAAGCCACTTTAAGTCATTCTAAAAAGTAGCCCTAAACAGCATAAAATAAAATTAACAAATAAAGAATTTTGATCTTAGTAAATAGGAAGAATGACAATTTTTGATAAAATACACCACTGCTAATTTATTTTAAGGCAAATAATTGTTTTATTTTAATTATTACTTTTTATATCATGTTGTCCATAGGAACTTTTTATAGGAAATTAAAGTAGCTATAATATTTTTCTCAACAATGAAGGTAAATACAAAAAAATACATCAAATTAGAAAGATGTATTATTAATTTTTTAATTATAAAGAAATATCAAAAAGTCAAAAAAGTCAGAGGCGTACTTTTCCTTCTCAATAATATAAGTTGCGGTGCCCACTGAGACGCCACTGGACCCAATAATAACAATCTGGTTAAAACTGAATAAGCGTATTATTTTTTAAACAAATGTACTAAATTTTATCCAAATTAGCCTAACCAAATTAAAAATATTAAAAAAAACTGATTTTTTCTTAGATTTTAACGCCCTGTATCTCAGTAAGGAAGCAACTGCGGACATATGTTAATACCCTTTTCTACAAACCATTTGTTATTTAACGTCATGGATGATTTAGATTTTTTTATTGCCATTTGAAAAAAATATTTTTCTACTATCGTGTGGAAAGCAGCACTTTTCCGCACGCAATTTAGGTTGAAAAGTGTCACTTTTCCGCACTAGTGCTACTACCACTAGTTCCGTACAAAAATTTTAAACCAAATATTAGTGAGTGGTAATTAAGGCTTTTCATGCACTTTATATTTAAAAAATTGAGAAGCGAGAAAAATAGCGTTCCTAACTTCCACTTGACTGCAGTCGCGTGCAGAAAAGTGGCACTTTCAGCACTAGTTAGGAAATATATTATTTCCCAAATACCGCGTATGTAGTACCAAATAATTTGAAAAATATTCATTTGGAATTTGCTAACGAGTCACCCTCGTTCCATAAAAAAATTACGACGATAAATAGGATTTGGCAAACTTTTATTTTACCCTGCGTTGCTATTCTGGGCCATTTGCATCTTTCACGATCGCTCGCATCTTATGAAGATTTATCATAGGACGAATGGTCAAGAATACCGCCTTTTAGAAGTTTTTAAAAACAACCGACTATTATTTTCATATCTACCTGACTTAAAACTTCAAATGACATTTTAGTTGCCCTGATCTTCCAGATTGGGTATAGGTTTTTTTTTGTTAATAATTTAAACTACTTCATTACATAGCTAACATCTGACGTTTCGCCCAGTGTAGTGAGCTTTTTCAAAAATATATATTGCGTTCAGGCAACATCCTACAAACAATTACAAAAATTACTATTTTTTTATCACAAATTAAAAATAATACATAACAACACATTTAAAAAACTTTACATAACACTAATTTTACAGAAACGCACCTCGAAAAAGATTGTTATAGGCTCACATCTTATTTTGATTTAATAAAATAAAAGAGTATCAGTTGTAGGAATTCTTTTTATATTTAAGGAACTTTCTTGCTTAAATTATATAAAATATATATATATATATATATATAATAATTTTGTATTTATATCTTACAAACAATAAAATAATAAAGGGGGATACCACCTTGCTTCCCTTTTATTTAAATGCACTTTTCTCAAAACCATTATCTTTATCAAAGAATTGCAGAAAACAAAAAATTTGTTTTTTTATTGACTTATTTGTGCCGGCCTAAGTCCAGCGTTGAATTCAGGGGGGAAGGGAATAATTCCCCCAAAGCAAAAAAAAATAAAACCCGGAGAAATTTGAGAAACCAAATTAAATTTGGTGGCAAGTGTGAGCTGAGTTTTTTTCCTTACCTTCAGGACCTCCGTGTATTAACCTCCCCCGGAAAAACATTCCCAAATTCAACACTGCTGAAATGTTCCTTAAAATTGAATCTTTACCTTTTTAAGATAAAAAATGCATCGCCTAGAATAGCTTAAAAGTAAAATTTAGTCATAATTAAAATTATTTAAACTGAAGCTCAGATGGGTATCATTAGACACATGATTGTAGAAAAAATATTATTTCCTCCTCAAAAATAGTTGATACTGAATTGTGATTTACCCTGTATAATAAAGTAAGAAAGAAAGTTAAACCGTACTTGACACTGATTGGGTGTGAGTTAGTAATTATCTTTTCTTTTTCAGGTAGTCTACCTATATCAAAAAATAACATCTAAACTGAAACATATGGCATTATCTTGTTAGTAAAAACAAAAATTGGAATCACAAGCACACAACAAAATAATTTTGTGCAACAGATGGACTCAAGTAATGAGCTACATCTTAGTTTAAATGGTACGAGATCCTTTAAGAAGGTCGTAACACTAATGCCTGCCTTTGTTCCGATTATAATAAAGATATAGACCAACTGTTCTCTTGGTCAGGTTATCGTTAGGTTGTCTTGTCGCTAATTTTCTAATGGCATAGAGTAGGTATCTAAACAACTGCTGTAAACGGGCATATGTTAGGCAAATGATGACGACTTAATGGAGTTGTTAAGTTTCTAGGCACGCGATTTTCTTGATACTTGGGTTTCGATAAAATAGAATTAGCTGCGAAAGTTACATGAGAATTATTTTAACTTGATTGCCTTATTTCTTATTATTTTGTTTTTGCCGATTTGTAAGCTAACAGGCAATTAAAATTATAAGTTACACTCGACTTTAAATTTAGATAGGAGTTTTCAAAATATCGCTTGGAAACAGTATGTCACTATACGCATTAGATTAAAGAAGTGCACATTTTTGGACTTGACGAGAGTTGGAGAATGTTGTGCGGGAATATGGATTTTTACTTTGGATAATATTTGAGGTTGTGTCAAGATGTTGTCAAGTAAGGCCGTGGGCGCTGCCGGCTTGGAGGGCCGGGTGGGATGTTTGCCCCCAGGATTTGATTAATTGTAACATACTCACAAAAAAAATACGCAAACGGTTGTTATTACTTTTGAATATTTTGCACTTTTTAGGGTTAACAGAAGGGATTAAAATAGGATACCCTTATCACTTTTACCAGCCAAATTTAAAGAAAGACTTAGGTAATGACATCGAACAATATAAATTTAGATAGCCTAATTTATTTCGAAAGGTTTTTTTTCTTAATTTTTGTTTTAAACTTACCAATTTTAAAAAACAAAATTAAATGTAAACCAGAACATGTCTAGACGGGGAAATTTTCACTATAAAAAAAATATATTTTCTGCTGTCATCTAATAAGGTATTTTTAATATTTATTTATTACTTGATAGTTAAAATACAATGCTCATTTTTTAAGATTAAAAATAAATACATTTTTATTATTTAATTTTTGCGATATCTCCCTTATTGTTGACTTTTAACCCCTTATTTAAAAGCAAACTACCCTTTATTTTTAACAAGGAAACACATCCTCAAATTTTTCGCATTTGTTTAGAAACACCCTGTATACAGGGTGTTTAAAAAAACATGGACCATCGCTCGTGGGGTAATTCTTTTCTTAAAAATAATTAAAAAGTCCAATGCACATGGGTCCGGTACGCATAGTTTCCGATATACAGGGAGTTAATGTTAGTATTAATAAAGTGCATAGTTTTAAGTAAAAATCTGCTTACAGCTGCGGCAGTGGGGTGCGTACAGGGTAACTGTAAAAATGTATTTAGAGAAAAATTATGTGAGCCACAGACTTTTGCCAATTTTAATACACCAGTTATGAAGGGTATTACATAAGCCACAAAGTTTACCTCTTTGTATTTTTTCATTAAGGGTTTCTCCTAGCAAATATGGTTAATTTTATAAAATTGTGCAAAGTACCCATTCGGCGGCGTAATGAAAAAAGTAATCGTAAAGACACAATGATTATTCAAAACTCTTGTTTTTGTACAATGCACAATTGACTTAATTAAAGCTAAAAAAATGTTGGAAGTGACCATCAGTTTTTAAGTCATTTGAATAAAATTGAAAAAAGTTGAAACTTTAACTACCTGTTTATCGGAAACCATGCGTTTCCGGACCCATGTGCTTAGGACTTTTTTTTATTATTTTTTAGTAAAGAATTACCCACGAGCGATGGTCCATGTTTTTTAAACACCCTGTATATTTATTTTAAATTAATTAAAATGAGACTGTCCAAGTTAAAATCCATTTTTATTCGCTGACAACTCTCAAAATTGTGTATTTTAGTGCTTTTAATTGTTGGTCAATTTTAATTTGTTAATGTTTTTTGAAGCTTGTATTGTAGATATTTAAGCGAGCAGCGTAGTTTCTTTGAGTTTTGTGATCTCTAGTGAGTACTTAGGGATGAGGCTTGAAAATTATTTAACTATTTCTAGCTAACGAAAAACCCAAACATATCGAATCGGGATTGTCGCGCCTCGTAAATGTGTGGTAAAAGCAATCCAAAAAGGCAAGCATCAATAACTCTAATGCTTTTATTTTATAAAATTTGGAAACAAACATGCCACAAAGCTTTTTAGATAAAAATATTACATTATAGTTGTTTAACAAACTGACCTTTTAAACTAAAAAGGGCGAAAAGGCTTTGCTTAAAATGTTTAAAAATCATCGAGAAAATCCAGTTAATGTGATTCAAGGAATATTTAGCAAGGCCGAATCATTTACTCAGAAGACTGAAAGTGAAATAAAAGTTTCTTGAATTAATGCTCGTCAAACTCATAGAAATAATTGCAATTACAAAATCTCAATTTTCATTTCTTATTAAGAGACCTACTAAAGAAGCACATGATGCATGTTTCCTTTTAGTTTTGCATCCTAATCAGATGACAGAGAATACCATCAAAAAGTTTAAAATATGCTTGAAAACCTTTTTGTCAAATATGAATTAAAACATTTAAAAAGTGTATGTGAAACATGGCTTCACTCTTGGCAACAACGACCAATTAATAAAAACAAAGATATAGAAACAGTGACCACGCCAGCCTTTTTGTTTTGGGGTGGCCAAGGAGGGGCCAACAATTTGTAGGGATGGCCAAAGGTGGCCACAGTTATGGATTTGATAAAGATTTAAAATCGTAAAAAAAAATAAGAAGCAAAAAATAATTTCTTATGTGTAATAAGACATATACAGAATACTGTTTTTTCCCAGTACTTGCAACATTTTGACAACCAAAATAAGCTTCTCACCACGCCTACAAAACATACTTTTTAAAATAACTTGTACTTCTTTAATTTTACCTGCTTGGGAGGCCACCCTGTCCCCCTAAGCGTCGCCACAGTATAGAAATATAAGATTTTGCTATATGAATGTAATTTTTCTGCTATAAAACAAATAATTTCCCGCTCTTGCCTGGTGCCCCCTTCCGGGATCCGGGATTTTATCGAGGCGGCGCGGCGTCCATGGGTAAGGCTTTTTAAATAAAAAGATTAAAACACACGACGAATTTCATATGAATAAATTTCATTTAGATGTTCACACCATAGTAAGAACAAGCCAAAAGATATTTTTAGAAAAGTGTTCAGATTAAGATATTAGATAATTTATTGCAAGTTGCCTTATATCGGGTATTATTTATACCGGCCTTATTTAAATAGTGCATATACTCAAAATTTAGAGTGTTTGTACATCAAGTTGACAATACTATTTACCATAAAAAAACGGGACAGATTTGTTGTTTAAAAAGTCATAAAACGCTGATTTAGCCGTTGATAGTTTTCTATGGTTACGCTTTTAAACATTTAGAAAAGCATGGTTTTTAAGTATTTTTAACCTTTAAAAATTTTACGATTATGTTGCCAAACAGCCGTTCGGTTTCACGAAGAGTTCGGAAGTTAGCATAAGGCCAAAAATAAGGCACGACCTAAAAACGGCATAAATAAAGCCAGGCACTATCCTTATCAAGGGAGTCCTTATCCCACCAGGCATCTGCGCAAGCTCAGTAGTAAAAATAAGGCCCGTACTATTAGTTCCTAGCCTTATTTCACTGTGCAATATTTCTTTGTTTTATTATTGTGTCATAAAGTTTAACTTTTAGTCAAGAACAAATCTCTTTTTATTATTTACTCTATTTAGTAAAATTTCATGACAAAATATATGACTACAAACCAAGGTGCTTACAGACAAGGTGGCCTAAAGAGACAGTTGATAGATATGACGTCAAAGGAATCTTTTTTAAAGAAAATATCGTTATTTTTTTAGTGTTTTGTAAATAAGGTATTATTTGTGTGTATATTTGTGAAGTAAATAGTAAATTTAAAATACTTTAACAATTGTTTAAACTAATATTTTAAATTTTTAAATTGAGTAAAAGAAACTTCAAATAACGTCGATGTATCAGCGATGATACTAGAGTTTGTTCCAGCAGAGATGTTTGAAAACATGTTGGCAACAATGGTAAAACGCAGAAATTGTTTACAAACATTAGTCAGAAATGTTGGCAACAGTTTTCTGGTTAGTTCTACCCAATAACTATAGTAAATACCATAATATATTATATCTCAAATACGGCTAAAAAATTAGAAGTGTAATACATTCTTGAAAAGGTAATTTAAAACTCCTATTTTAGAAAAACATATTATAAATCTGCTTAAAAATTACTGTAAAAATGTTTTATTGGAAGAAAAAATATGTCTATTAACAAAAAACCTTATGAAGGATTAAAAAAACTTGCACCATTAGATCTAGCTTAAGTTTTGAGCCTCGCAAAAAGGAGCTTATTTTTTTGTTAAACTCGCGATGACGTCAATTAACACAAGTTCCAGTAAAATAAAACAAAAAAATGCTTAATTTTAAAAGAACTATTCTTAATTGCAAATAAAAAATATTATTTTTCAAAATAGGTATTCTTTAGGACCCTCTATTAAGGTAAAGTGGTTCTATTATAAGGCATCAGCCTTTATTTAGATGACTTGGTATACCAAAAATTAAACGCCATATAATAGGTTCGATTACTTATCTAGTCTTTGTGTTCGCTCTAATAAGATAAGATCCTTTTTCGGAGCATAATTCTTTTATGTTGACTACCTGGTTTTTAACTTATTAGGTCCTTAACCGGTTATTAGCTTTAGAAGTTACGAAAAGCTTGACATATAGTATTTCTGACAGGGTAAAAAGTCGGTATAATGCCAAATATTATTAACTTCAAAAGGAATTTTGTATTTTAGAGGGATGTATGGAGTGATATAATATAGTCAACAACTAAAACATCAAAACTAAGAGAGGTTTCATGCAGCAGCGGATTTATTTAATTGACGGTATTTACTTGGGTACACGCCAAATGGAACCGCTTTTCCTAGAGCAAAATAAAGAAGTTAAAATTAAACAAGAATAATTTTTTTTTATTTAACTTATATTCAGGACCAAGATTTAAAATTTAAGCTTTAGTTTTTAGGATAATTAAAAAAATGTTGGCATTAAATGTTAAATTTAACCATAATAAGTGGTTTAACAAGTTTTATATCCTGTATTTTGAGAATAAGAAATTTCTTCGTCTTACGTTTAAATATTCTGTATTTAACGGGCTTTGAAGAACAACTTAAATAAAAGTTTTATATTATGTCCTGCATTTAGGCAGAGGTAGCTTTTTGCATGCATGATTTCTTTATTTAATCGCTACTTGCTAGTGTTTAATACATTGACACTTAATTGAATTAATCTAGCTAGTGTTGAGCCTGAATAAAAATCACGAATTTTATTTTAGTTTTAATTTATTTAATAATATTTTTCTCAGCTTATTTCCACCTTTTACACACACCACATTTTAGGTAAAAAAAATAAAAATGCTCTTTTGGAAATAAACAAATTTGCATATTTAAAAGTATTTAATTCTAAACATCTTCTCCTAATAACAAGTTGCGATATTAACAAAAATACAGGTACTTTACTCTTGAGCAAAATTACATTTTTGGCCAAACCTCGTACATGACTGACCCAATTTAATATGTGATGATTGTATTTTAGATTTTGGTTCATGCAGATTTTTTATAAAGAATAACTTTTTTCGTAAAATTAATAATCAAAAGTTTCCCATATGACGCCAACAACGTAGACACATTGTATAAGATAATCATTTTAAAAGAAAATTGAACCGACTTCAAAAATTTAGTTAAAGTCTCTTTTAAATATCTTTTTAATATATAAATCAAGTTTTAAAAATACAACTTAATTTTAAAAAAAACATATATATTTAAAGGGGATTTGGTTATACTACTATCAAAAGTTAGTAATAAATTAGAATGGTAAGATTTGCTTTATACACGGGGCACTACATTAACCCTAATAAAGATTGGTAGAATCTAAAATTTGTCTAACTTATTATTAAACATATTGATATATTTTTTAACATTGATACTTTACTTCTAAATAGTTTTTAATCTTTTTGCCATACTTTGTATATTCATAAACTTTTAATTACACCTAGGTACTACTGCTCTAATACTTTTGGGACCATGCACTAATTTTATAAATAATAAAATTTGCTGTTAAATCAAAAATAAAAAGTTTTTTTACACCTAATAGACATTACTGTAAACTACAACTTTTAAAATAATTAAAATAGTAATGCACCCTAAAAGCTACACAATTGTATTTAATATCAATAATATTTATTAAAAAGGGTACCTACTTTTTTTAAATCGATATTTAAAATTATTAGGCATTATATTTCAAGATCTAAAATTGTCCATGTAATGTTTTAAAGCTTTTATAACCACTTTTATTTTTCCTTTAAAAATAACACTCGGTTTTCTCCAAAGGATTTAATTATTTTCATATTTTATAAATACTCTGGAAAGGAATACGATCCACTAATTTCCGAATGCAGCATCGCCTGCATTTAATTTGTTTTTGCGGCAACAGACTGGGTGAAAACGGCCATTTTGGCCCCTTTATCGCCCATTTCGCATCGTTTCCAGTGATTTGTCTAATTATTCGATGGAAAATTTTAAGGATTTAGCATTGCGTGACAGTCAGTGGCGGATGATTAAATGGAATCAAGGGATAATTCACACAGGATTAATGAATATGGTTTCTATAATTTTTAACCGACTTCAAAAACGAGGTTCTCAATTCGCCGCGTATGTTTTTCTCTGTGTGTGTGTTACGCAATTACTCTGGTGTTTGCAGACCGATTTTAAAAATTCTTTTTATTTGAAAAAGGAACTAGAGCTTTTTTTTCTCTGCCATACGTAGAAAAGATCAAGGGCGCATTCAGAATCGACAACCTTGGGGTAAAATTAACCCTTTTCACCGAACTAAAAGACCAGCGGATAGCTGCAGCCCCGTGTGTATCGATTTGTTGCAGCCCTGCGTGTATCGACTTATAAGCTTTTGACGAGATATAATGTATTCTACCAATCTACAAGCGGTTAGCTGCAGCCCTGTGTGTATTGATTTATTGCAGCCCCCTGTGTATCGATTTATAAGCTTTTGATAGAGAATATAAGGAACTAAAGACAGAGTATAGGTGGGGGTTATGGTCTGGTTAGTTCTGGTTAGTTCTGGTAAGTTAAATATATTTTTTTAATTACTTAATTAAACCTCCATTGCTGTCAAAAGCTTATAAATATAACAGAAGCTGCAGCTAATCGCTAAAGAGGTACTAGTAGTGTTTTTTAGTAAATATTCACCGATTTAATTATAATAATAAGAAAACCAAAAAGCTTCAAAAAATCTTTAAAAAAATTAACCGCCTTCAAAAAATTGTAAAAGTCACTAAAAAGTAAAATGAAAATAAGTCGGGTAATAGCGTATTGCATAAAAGTAAAAAATCTTTTGTTTATTTAATTATTAACATTGAGTAACCGATGCACATATATTATTAACTGACTTCTTTTTTTATTATTATTTATTTTAACTTATTAGTGACTTTTTATTAATTTTTTTAAAGTCGGATAATTTTTTAAAGATTTTTTTAAAGCTTTTTAGTTTTTATTATTATAATTAAATCGGTGTATATTTACTAAAAACACTACTAGTACCTCTTTTAGCGGTTAGCTGCAGCTTCTGTTATATTTATAAGCTTTTGACAGCAATGGAGGTTTAATTAAGTAATTAAAAAATATATTTAACTTACCAGAACTAACCATAACCCCCACCTATACTCTGTCTTTAGTTTCTTATATTGTCTATCAAAAGCTTATAAATCGATACATAGGGGACTGCAATAAATCAATACACACGGGGCTGCAGCTAACCGCTTGTAGATTGGTAGAATACATTATATTCGTCAAAAGCTTATAAATCGATACACGCAGGGCTGCAACAAATCGATACACACGGGGCTGCAGCTATCCGCTGGTCTTTTAGTTCGGTGAAAAGGTTTAATTTTACCCTAAGGTTGTCGATTCTGAATGCGCCATTGATCTTTTCTACGTATGGCAGAGAAAAAAATAGCCCTAGTTACCTTGTTCAAATAAAAAAAGAATTTTAAAATCGGTCTGCAAACACCAGAGTAATCGCGTAACACACACACAAGAAAAAAACATACGCGGCGAATTGAAACCTCGTTTTTGAAGTCGGTTAAAAATTATAGAAACCATATTCATTAAAACTGTGTGAATTATCCCTTGATTCCATTTAATCATCCGCCACTGACTGTCACGCAATGCTAAATCCTTAAAATTTTCCATCGAATAATTAGACAAATCACTGGAAACGATGCGAAATGGGCGATAAAGGGGCCAAAAATGGCCGTTTTCACCCAGTCTGTTGCCGCAAAAACAAATTAAATGCAGGCGATGCTGCATTCGGAAATTAGTGGATCGTATTCCTTTCCAGAGTAATTATAAAATATGAAAATAATTAAATCCTTTGGAGAAAACCGGGTGTTATTTTTAAAGGAAAAATAAAAGTGGTTATGAAAGCTTTAAAACATTACATTGACACAATTTTATATCTTGAAATATAATGCCTAATAATTTTAAATACTGATTTTTAAAGAAGTAGGTACCCTTTTTAATAAATATTATTAATACACTAAATTGTATCCGCAGTTGGTTTCTTGTGAAACATTTTTTAAATTTTAATACTAAATAGAAAAAATTGCCTTTTAATGTTTCAAAAATTATTAGAGCATTACTTCTACAATTGTTTCGCCTTTCTAGGGCTTCATCAAGAGTACTTCGTATACTATTATTAATATTAAATACAATTGTGTAGGTTTTAGGGTGCATTACTATTTTAATTATTTTAGAAGTTGTAGTTTACAGTAATGTCTATTAGGTGTGAAAAAAACTTTTTATTTTTTATTTAACAGCAAATTTTATTATTTATAAAATTAGTGCATGGTCCCAAAAGTATTATAGCAGTAGTACCTAGGTGTAATTAAAAGTTTATAAATATACAAAGTATGGCAAAAAGATTAAAAACTATTTAGAAGTAAAGTATCAATGTTAAAAATATATCAATATGTTTAATAATAAGTTAGACCAATTTTAGATTCTACCAAAATATCCTTATTAGGGTTAATGTAGTGCCCCATGTATAAAGCAAATCTTACCATTCTAATTTATTACTAACTTTTGATAGTAGCTATAACCAAATCCCCTTTAAATATATATGTTTTTTAAATTAAGTACTATTTTTAAAACTTGATTTATATATTATATGTTATATATTAAAATGATATTTAAAAGAGGCATAATTTTTTTACCTAACTTAATAGGTTTCGAAAATATAGTCAAACAAAGTACCACCATTTTGTAGTAAGTTAAAGTATCTTATATTTTAGGTTTATAAAGTATTTAACAGAAGCTGTAAAATTATATGCCACAAGACCCAATTTTTTATTTAACTTCTATACCCAAAATGGCGCCCTGTAGCCCTCTTAAAACTTTTAAATGTCAAATTCAGTCAAAAATATAGTATTGAGGTATTAATTTTTATATTTCATATTTTAACTCTTTTAAAATGTATCCGTTCAATAAATTAAAGAAGGTGTGGTGAGATTTGATAAGATTTGTTTTATGCCCCTCCCCAATCTCACGTAAAAGTTATAAATAGAAAAAAAGCTATTTATTTTTTAAACCAAAATAATGATTTTGTCGTCCAAATTATTTTAAAAAGTATAAAAAAAAGATTTTCGATCCAAGAAGTGATACTTCATCACTGGATACATTCTTTTCCTGATGTATCTGCCAAAATCTAGTAAAGTTATTACGTGATATATGTACAGACCCCCCAACCCCAACGAGGAGATGGTGATGCCTTACGTAATTTATGGACGCCCCCTTAGGTGTATTACCATAAAAATGTCACTTAGTGAGTTTTACCTTTAAATCGACGATATGGAATTTAGCACTTGACGCGAACTACACTGACTATTTATTATTTGTATCATGTGTACTTAACCCTTAAGTAGGCGCGTGTGGGTCAAATTGACCACCCGCGTTGTCATTTTGTAATAACTTTGAAATTTTTTACAATTAGAAAAAAGATCCTAACTTCCTTCCTTACTAAAACCCCGTTAGGTATATGCTAATAACAAAAAAACAACACCATTTATTTAAAACATTACGATTTTTGCGCTTGGGAGTCAATTTGGCCCTACGCGCCTACTGACGTTACAGTTTTGGGCAATATGTTTATCAAGTTGCGGGAGGTTCAGGAAGTTGCAACAAATGTATTATATGTCTCTGACAAAAAAACAATATGACATCAAATTTTTGTATAAAATATAAACAGCCATAAAAACATCTTGTAAGCTATACCTAGCTTTTAAAGACAACAAACTATCTGATCGTCGTATATCAGTTATTGTGGACGGCCATCCTTCAAGCTTTCACCAAGTAAATGCTGGAGTCCCTCAGGGCTCAGTTCTGGCACCAACATTGTTTCTTCTTCTTCACATCATCGACGTTCTCTCGTCCACAACTAATTCCATTCATAGTTTCGCTGACGATAGTACCCTTCACTTCTAGTTTTCAGGTTCCTAAACCCATTACTAAACCTGACTTGGAAAACAAACGCAGAGCGATGCAGATATCTCTTTCGCAGGATCTTAATTTAATATTGGATTGGGGCGCTAAAAATCTCGTCCATTTTAATGCATCCAAAACACAATCATGTTCCTTGTCGCGAAAAGAGTCATCAAATACTCATCCTCTACTTATGAGCGGCCAAGTTTTACAGAGCAAAGACACCTTTAATCTTGTGGGCGTCACATTTGAAAGTAACCTTAACTGGCATAAACACATTGTATCTATAGCCACGTCAGCTTCAAAAAACTTGGATTTCTCTTTCGAGCCAAAAGTATTTTTCCCCTTCTAATTTATACACTTTATATGTGTCCCAAATCCGACCTATCTTGGAATATTGTTCTCATATCTGGGGCATGGCGTCCCCCACAACCCTAAGCATTCTTGATTCTATTCAAAGAAGAGCTATTCGTCTCATTAATGATCCTTCACTTACAGAAAGGCTTCCCTCTCTTGCACATCGTCGGGCTGTGGGGGATTTATCGCTTTTTTATAGGTACTTCCATGGCTTCTGCTCTGAAGAATTGTCCAGTATAGTTCCTCCACTTACGGTTCCCAACAGAGAAACTCGTGGTTCCGCGCGTATGCATCCCTATACGGTCCAACTGGACAGGCCCCGAACTTCCCACTTTGTTCGTTCTTTTATCCCTAGAGTTTCTAGGTTGTGGAACCTGCTGCCCGCGGAGGTCTTTCCTTCCCCCCAAATCTTCAAGTATTTAAGTCCCGTGTCAACAAACTCCCTCTTACCTCGCTTAAGACACCCACGGTACGTTAGTATTTAGGCTTTTAGCCTTCGTGATTTGTCCAGAGATAAAAAAAAAAAGGGGGAACAGATTTAGCATAAACTCCCACTTCATTTGGTATTAAAAATATTTTAAATATTTTTTGTTTTATTATAATAATAGAGGTCTAGCTAGAATAACCATTTCGGGGCTGATATAATTGTTTTAAATTAATTTATTTGAACTTAGGCAAAGTGTGAAGGGTACTAATTCATAATAAAATTCTATTTTTTGTTTACCTCGCATTGCCGTCCCATAATCAGCTTTTAAAAAACAATAACAGTGATTTCAATTAAAATTACATTAAAATGTTTAAATACGTGTGTTTTTTCCCTGGGCAACTTTTTCATTTAATTATTCATATATTGAAAGGAAATGTTGCCAACCAAAAAATAAAAAAATTAGAAAAAGTGATTATTGTATGTTTACGGTTGGGGTCAATTTGACCCCCACGCGCCTACTTACGTAACAAAAAGCACGCGCTTACTTAAGGGTTAAATACCTTTTATCTTATTTTTATCTGTATTAATTAAAAAAGTAACTTCTTAAAAAATATATTAAAACAACATTTATTTCAAATTAATGACAATTAATTATAACTTTATTTAGGTATTTATTTTCAGTTTGCAACAAACTAATTTTATTAGCGTGAGTAATTTGCGTTAACAATGTTTAATTTTATGATTTTCATAGTGAACACTAATGACAAAAAATATTTTACTTTAAATATAAAATTATTATCAAATTTGTTTCAGCAGTGTGTAGGTGCAGTCATTTGTTATTTAAATTTTTAGTGTTTGCTTTTTTAATTGTTATACAGATTATTAATTAATACCTGAAAATGCAGTATACAGGGTGATTCTTAACGTATACGCATAAAATTGAGAAATTGTTGCTAAAGGCCAACAGTAAATAAAAATGAGAAAAAGTTAGTAAAATATTATCTGAAACTAAATCCGTTGCACGTCACTAACCTGCAAATTTGCCCTGTTGCCAAGTTGTCATGAGAATCTGAGTTTTGTTAAAAAAACAAAGCATTTTTCGGTTAAAGAATTTGTTGATTTTAGTAAATGTCATAATTTTCATTACAAAAATGAAGTAATAACACAAAAAAAGAATAATTTTATTTTAAAAATTCAGGTATTACAAACTCAATATAGAAACATGGATTTATCCACTAAAACACTAAATACCTATTAACTGGAATTCATTGAAACTTACTTCTCTTACTGCAGCTACAGGCAACAAAAGTCCATTATTTTCTTTGCGTTCTTGCTCAAAACTGCCTAATAAAAAGCAACAAGCTCCTTTGCATCTACTGTTCAACTGCTTCGGCATTTTTATCTATGTTTTTCAAATGTCTACGGACACAAAATTTAAACCCTTGAAAACATTCGAAACTGTATCAATATAATTTGCAGTAATTCTGCACTGGTGAATCAAAACCTTTAGTTTGTAAAAAATATAATGTAATTTTTTTTCCTACGACCACATGTGAAAATAGTAAATAGCACACTGTTTTCATGCATAGAAAATGCCTTATATCACACTAGTGTTGCAAAGTACTTTACAACACTAGTGTTGCAGAGTATAATATAAAGCTGTCATCGCTGTCATTGCAGTTATTTAAAATAAATTTGGAGTTATCAGGCTGTTAATGAGATTTACATTGAAAAAGCTATGCAATATTTTTTAATAAGGACCTTTTTTTAATTCTTAAATAATAAAAGCGACTAGGTAGGTGATTTTTGATATAAAAATATTGTTAAACAGTATAATATATCGCAGTAAGGAAATAGTATATTACATTACAAGTGTGGAAATTGTGCGAGTGCGACAAACCCACGAGTGTAAGAAAGTCATTTTCACACGAGTACTGTACACTATTTTTCCTACGACCACAAATTATTCACCAAAAAATAAATAAATTAAAGTTTGTCTGTTCAGAAAAATAAAAAACAATTGAGAACTTTGCAACACTAGGGTGATATTTACTTTGCAACACTAGTGTGATATATACTTTTCCTCACTGCTATATTATACTGTTTTGACAATATTTTTACATCGAAAATCACCTACCTAGAAGCATTATATAACTTTTATCATTTTGGAATTTAAAAAGGCCCTCACTTAATAAAAATTGTATGGTTTTGTTAGGTAATAACGCTAATAGTTTAATACGGTTTTCTGCTATTATAAGTGTTTTTTAAAAATTATCGATTCTTACATATTTTAGACACTCTTCTAAATAAAACGTAAGTGGTGCATATCCAAAATATTCCGTTTTTTAAAAATATTAGTAAATAAACTTACGGGACCGGGGAGTGAAAAGGTGTGCTGGGTGGGGTAAAATTGGTAAAACGAGTTAATGAAACTGAACATCACATATAAAATTAAGTAAAAATAACAGTTTTTCCTCATATTTTTAAGAAAAAATATAAAAATATGAAAATTGTAAATGCATAACCTAAAGTCCTAAAAGTAAGGAAAAAACGACTACCAAACGTCAGTTACCATGCAAAATATGGAAAGCATTTGGCAACGTCGGAAGGGTCTGATTCTATTTATGAATGGATAAAAGAAAGTGGATTCATAAAGTGTGTATTAGCCTTAGGTTTAATTAGGGATTTAAAAAAGATTTTACTAGTTGTTTGAGTACACGAAGAAAGAGAGGAAGGAATTTGATCTATAGGCTTTTTTCTCTGGCGCTTTAGGTCGAACGGTCAAGCGGCAAGGCTGCCTCTATAAAGTACGTGCTCAAAGGTAGAAGGGAGATTTTTAATTTGATCTACTTACCTGACAACACTGTGCCAGTCAGTGAAAGTTGTTTTTTGTGGTTATGTCTATTTTTGTTTATGTTTTTATTTTTTCGTAAATTTTAATAAATATAAAATAAGATTATTTTCGCTAATTTGGGTTCTTTCGTTTAAGGTAAATAAAAGTTTTTTTTTACTGTCACTACAATAAATATGTCACTTGCAAAACCAATAGCAGTTTTTAGAATGACATCATAATATGTATCACACCAGTGTTGTAAAGTACTTTGCAACACTAGTGCTGTAAAGTACTTTGCAACACTAGTGTGATATAACGCATTTTCTATGCATGGAATCAGTGTGCTATTTGCTATTTTCACAAGTGGTCGTAGGAAAAGTATATATCACCCTAGTGATGGAAAGTTTTCAATTGTTTTCTTATTTTTTCCGTGAAGACAAACAACTTTTATTGTTTTTTTGTTGAATAACTTGTGGTCGTAGGAAAATAGTGTACATTACTTTTGTGAAAATCACTTTCTTACACGCGTGGGTTTGTCGCACTCGGCTAACGCCTCGTGCTACAATATTCCCACTCGTGTGAAATAAGTAAGTATTTTCCACACTTGTAATGTAATATACTATACCGAAATTTAAGCAGCTGTCATATCACACAAGTGTTGAAATGTAGATTTCAACACGCGTATGAAATTATTCGCTTTCTAAAGGATCAAGGAGTGCGTTTTATGTCATTATCTTTGTGGTCTTAGAAAAAATATTAAGTGTAATTATTCAATCTGTTAAGTGACCTTTTTAGTTTATGATTTAACTTTAATTTTGTAAATATTTCTAGAATTAAAAATTTTAAATACCATTTTAGGTTAGGATGGTATGTTGTTAATTTTTAATACAAAAGGTTGTATGTTTTTTTTTAGTAATAATGAATTTGAGATGGTGCTCAAGAATACAAAAAGATAAATAGGTGGAACATATTAGTTGCTAAAATAAAATGTTAGCAGTATGTTTATAAAAAATGTAAATATAATTTGGAATACACGGAATACTATAGCTTTGTTCGCGGGTTCGATTCTGAACCGGTTCTGAGACTATACGCATGCGCAGTGAATAAAGTAGCGTTCGCAGTTAGTAAAATCCTGAATTTTTAGTATCAGTTCTGTATTCGCGGGTTAGAATGAAATCAGTTCGTTACCCGTTCGTAACCTGATTAGCAGTCCCGGGATTTTTGTTGAAACTAAAAGTTCAGTTCGGAATTTCATACGCATTTTCGACATGGTCAGCTGTTTTCTGTTTTTGTGGTACAGAAATAAACCGCTGTATTACAGTTTTTTGTTTCTGTCACTTTTTATGCGGGTTAATATACCTGTTGAATATTTTTTTATATTTTTGTGATTCTGAGCGTTTATAAACAAAGGATTTTTAATTGTATTCCGTATGAATGTATGTATGCAATAAAATAAGTAAAGATTTAATTAAAAAATATAGACAATATTACAAGATTTTACCATTTCTTGTGGTTTGAATTTCATCTTTAGTTAAATACACATACTTATGTTAAAAACGAGAGGAGGCAGGGAATTCCTCCGTCTTCCGCCGTGAGACCTCGGAGTGGCTTTCGACAGTATAACAATTTACCGTGTTGTTTGAATTAAATTTTTTTAAATCTAACCAAAAGGCTAGGTTAGAATACATCCTTAGCTGTATAGAAAATCGTTCGCGGTAAATAAAAATTCCGAAGTAATAAATAACTAGACATGCGCTTTAAAACAATTCTAAACCAGTTCGGTAACGGTTCAGAATTAGTTCATTACTAGACCCGCGAACAAAGCCTATATTTCAAATTACCTGCACTTTAAGTCAAGCAAATATTCCCCAGAAATAATAGTAGCCAATTTTCAAAAGCTCTTATTAACAAGCTACGAAAAAATTCCAATAATCTACACGGATGCCTCTAAATCAAACGATGGATCGGAGCTGCAGTAGTTACACCAATTGAAACACTTTACTTTAAACTACATGACTGGAACTCAATATATACAGGAGAATTGTACGCGATCCAACAAGCACTAGAATATATCAAAAGACAAAATATAACAAAATGTGCTATAGCTACCGATTCTCTTAGCTCAATACAGGAACTTCAACAACTATATCCTAGGCACCCACTCCTACAAACAATAAAAGAGACCCTACACAACATTCAGAATAACCAAAAATCTGTGTACTTTATATGGATACCATCACACATAGGGATAAAGGGAAACGAAAAAGCAGATACAGCAGCTAAGGAAGCCATTTTTCAGCATAATATACGTAACAATGATTTGGTAACAACAAATGACGTTAAAATGTTCTTTAAATATAAAACACATAACGAATGGCAGAATCTTTGGTCAAATCAACATACTAAGCTAAATGAAATTAAGCCTTCAGTTAAACCTTGGAATAACAACAACCTAAGCCGAAAAGACCAAGTAATTCTTAGTAGACTACGAATAGGACATACGAAATTTAGTCATGAATACCTCCTTAAGAAAGAAAATCCACCTATTTGTACAAAATGTGCAAATCGACTAACCGTAAGACACATATTTGAGGAATGTCTAGACCTAACACAGCTGCGACAGAAATATAACCTAAACCATGGAATCACTCAAGCTTTGGGAGAAAATGCTAATATTACGAATATAAAAAAATTTCTAACTGAGATAAACCTAATTAATTGTGTTTAAATATTGTTATTTAAGAATTGTATATACTAGTAGGGGCCTCTAATAACCCTTCGTGGTTGATGGGGCCTTAAACATTTAAATAATAAAAAAATATATATAATTGCTAGTTTGTTGGTATTTTGTTTTTTTGAAAAGTTTCTGGCTTTTGTTCTATTTTATAGTTATAAATATTAAAGTTTAATAGTTTTTGAAATAAAAAATGTATTTTATATTAAGCCATTTTTTTTTATTAAATTTTATTCTAAAAAACAAACTGGTATTCCAAATATGCTGCAGTTCCGCTACAGTTTTGGCTAAATGTTTTATTCTTTGCAAAAAAAACAATAAACAAGTCGTGATGTTTATGTTTTGCATTAGTAATGATACAGTCTTCTTTTCAGATCTGTTTTTATTTTAACCCGATTAAAATTATAGTCCAGTAAGCAAAATACCTTTCGTTATTCCGTAAAAGCTGAAATTTTGTCAGTGCATGTTCCCAACATATGTAGAGGCAATGGTAGACTATGAAGTTTGACTTATAGTGGCTTTGGCAGGTACCAGGTACCAAAGGTTTATGAATCTCAAATTAAGCTTTCGTTATTTTGTAATAGCTGAATTATATGTTACTGAGTATCTATTGAAAGATAGTTACTTAATCACCAGACAGTTTTGACAGTTTCAACCCCTTGGCAAGACAAATATTTTAGGGTGCCCCAATGATCCAAAGAAATACAATTTTTTCTTGTTTTTTACAACATAGATAGGACTAAAACTCCTAAATTAGAGTTGTGGGGTTTCCAAATGGGCATGTCCCAAAAATATTTTGATGTATACAGAAAATCAAAAAAAAAATTGCTTCTTTTTTGGGACACCCTTGTATGCATACAAAATACTTTAAGGACATGCCTATCTGTTAACCCTACAACTCTTATTTACGAGTTTTTGTCATGTCTTCTAAAAAAAGAGAAATATTGAGAACTGAAGCTTACAGCTGTCGTTACAGATTTTGTATCCATGACGTTCCGCCAGCGCGGTAGTTGGCATCCTCAGAAGGTTTCTAGTAGACTACTTGCGTACTACTGTCCTAGTAGTCTACTAGTTACCTTCTGAGGATGCCAATCTCTTGCGCTGGCGAATCGTCAAGGATACAAAATCTACAACGACGGCCGAATAACCCAAAACTTAAGTTTAGCAGAAGATGACCGCGAAAGCCTTACACAGAAACATTGGACTTTCTCGGACCATTAAATCACCCCAAAGTCTTTGTCTCTCAACTGTCAAAATTTTCTGGCGACTAAGAACATATATATGTTCTAATAGGTAACATATACCGGATGTCCGGTGATGGTTTATAGTGCTTGTTGGATCGCGTACAATTCTCCTGTATAATTGAGTTCCAGTCATGTAGTTTAAAGTATAGTGTTTCAATTGGTGTAACTACTGCAGCTCCGACTCCATCGTTTGATTTTAGAGGCATCCGTGTAGATTATTGGAATTTTTTTCGTAGCTTGTTGATAAGAGCTTTTGAAAATTGGCTACTATTATTTCTGGGGGTGTTTCAGATTTGGAAAATGTAGTAAGTGATGTATTGCATTCTGGGATCTCTATGCTCCATGGGAGGGATGTTTAGAGTTTGAATCTGCATTATTTTTGGAAGTTGGATATCTAGGTGGTCAATGTATCTATTTAGCCTTTCGTAGAATGGAACTGGTAACCTTTTTGTTCTTTGATAAGTTGTTTGGAATCTGGACGCAATGACGTGATGTTTAGCGGGGTTGGTGGGCTGAGATAGTATGGAGGCAGCATAATTGAGACTCAGGTACATTCTTCTTAAGTTTATTGGTGGTTCTGATGCTTCTGTCTGAATGCTTGCTATTGGGCTTGTTCTGTACGCTCCTGTGACAATTCTTAATGCTTTGTTCTGTATTGTATTTAACATATTTAAAACAGTTTTGTTCGCCGAATTGTAACAGATGGCTCCATAGTCGATTTTCGACCTTTATAAGAGATTTGTACAGCATTAGTAGTGTTTGTTTGTCAGCTCCCCACCTATGGTTACCTATACATCTTAGTAGATTTAGGGCGTTTTGACACTGCATAATAAGGTTATGTATGTGTTGTTTCCAATTAAGTGTTGAGTCCAATATCATTCCCAGAAATCGTATGTACGAAACTGACTCTATGGGTTTGGAATAGAGTGTCAAGACCAATTGTGTTTTGGTCTGTTCTTTTTGTGAATAATATTGACTTGGTTTTTGTTGTGTTGAACTGAAATCCTGTCTCTAGTGACCATGCTTCCAATTTGCTAAGAGTGTTTTGTAGATAAATTTGAAGTCTTTCAGTCGTATTTCCACTTATATAAATAACTAAGTCATCTGCATACAGTCTGGTTTTAATTGGGGCTCGGATGTTTTCAATAATATTATTTATTGATACTAGGGAAGAGGGTGACGCTAAGTACAGATCCTTGCGGGATTCCATTTTCTTGTTTTCTTCTTTGTGAAAGAAAACCATTGGATCTCACTCTAAAGTATCGTTCTTTTAAAAATTTTCAAGAAATGCTAACATTTGACCTTCTACTCCCCCATTTACGTAGTGTTCTGGTTATGTTAAATCTCCATGTTACATCATATGCTTTTCGATATCGAAAAAATTGCTGCGCATTTATTGTGGTTTGCTAGTGCTTCATGTACTTCGGACTCTAAGTCGGTTAAATTGTCATATGTCGAACGATATTTGGAAAAACCACTTTGTTCTGGAATTAATAGTTGTCTGTAGGCTAAATACCAAACGAGTCGTGCATTGATGATTTTCTCAAGTATTTTGCACATAGAACATGTTAATGAGATAGGTCTATATGAGCGGGGATTCAGTTTAGATTGTCCTGGTTTCAATATAGGTATAATTATTGCCTCCCTCCATATACTTGGAAATTTCTTGTTAGTCCATACATCATTATAAATTTTTAGTAGAATATTTAAGGCATCTTCTGGAAAATTTTTGAAAAATCAGGTGGAATGTCATCAGGGCCCGGTGCAGACTCTTTGTTGTGATTATGGCTTCTTTAATTCTGGGTAAGTAATTGGCTGGTTAAGAAAAGCTGCAATATTGTTCGTGGAGGTAAAATTTTGTTTCCTTGACTCTTCTGCTTTTTTGTATAGTATAAATTCTTGTTTTAAGTTTTGGTCGCTAGAGTTTTTTTCATAGGTGTCGGCAAGAATTTCACAGATGTCTTCATTTTTAGTCAGTAATTTTTCGTCTGTTTCTATGGCTGTGATGCCTTTATATGTATTAATGCCCTTTATCCGTCTTACTTTATTCCAAATCTCATTTAGGGGTGTAGTCCTCTTTAATGTTGCAACATAGGTTTGCCAGGACTCAGTCTTACTTCTTTTTATAATATATCGAGCTTTCGCTCTTTGCTTTTTAAATTGTAGTTTGTTTTCCAGGGTTGGTTTTTGTTTATATCTGTTGAAAGCTTTTTTAGATTGTTTAATTGCATCTTCACAGTTATTATTCCACCATGGGACAGGGGTTCTACACTTAATGTGACTGGTTTTTCCAATTATTCGTGTAGCTACGTCTTTAATTAAGTTACAGAAGTTTTGGACTGTTGTATTTATATCCTCATTTATTTGAAAACTTTTGGTCTCCCTACTGATTACTTCTGAGAACAAAGACCAGTTTGGATTTTTAAGTTTCCATCTGGGAATCGAAATTGTTTCTGTTGTTGTATCTTGACCTGTGATAATTATTGGAAAGTGGTCGCTTCCATGTAAGTACTCATGAACCTCAAAACTAAACTGTGGCGCTGAAATTGTATCGCATGCACATATGTCTAATACTGATGTGGTTCCGTACTGTGAGCTAAAATGGGTTGCTTCACCATTATTTATTGGTATTAAGTTAGATGAGTCAAATATATCGGTTAACATTCTACCTATTGGGGTTGTGTGATTTGAACCCCAAGCGACGTTATGGCAGTTGAAATCTCCGAGTATCAGTCTGGGTTCCGGTACTTGACGTAGGATATTATTTAGATCGTCATCAGTGACATCTAAATTTGGAGGTAAGTAAATGTTGCATATATTAATTTTAATTGGAGATTTTAAATTAATCGCCACGGCTTCTAATGTTGTGTTTAAAGGTATTTGATTAACTTCTAGGTTATTAGCGACAAATATTGCTACTCCTCCTGAGGCATGTTGATTTATGCGACTCTTTTCAAATGTTGTGAAGTTTTTAAGTGTTCCTATTTTGTTTGCTTTAAAGTGTGTTTCCTGTAAGCAAATAATTTTTGGATGTTGTTCTGAGATAAGATGTTTTAGCATTTCTAGATGAGTGTAGAAACCATTTATATTCCATTGTAAAATAAAAGCCATTTTATCGTATTTATTTATTTATTTTTTTTTTTTCAAGCTCAAGACTGGCTTGAAAACTCACTATCAGTATCAGACGCAATTGACATTAAGTTACCTTCGGTGGCTAATTGTTTAAGTATCCTT
>JACEGR010008047.1:0-41549 GCA_014170235.1 Listronotus bonariensis
TTTACTACATTTTATATTTTAAAATATCAGAATTTAATGATTTAAACTTGAAAAGAAATTATACCATTCATATTGCATCTCATAACCATTGAGAAGCTCCAACTCAAAACGCATTTTTCATAGAACACAATTTTAGAGTGTCCCACAATTATGTTAAAAATTGTAAGATACTAATAAAATTGTGCCTTACGATAAATTGCGTTAACATGTAGTTAAAAGTTGTTTTCAATATTGGAAAAAAGATGAGATGTGTGTTTTAAACATACATAAAATTAGGTTTTTTCATATCTTGCTGTATGTAGCCGCTGCAAAAGATCAATATTATTAATTAAAATTTTGGACTTTCCCTATTTTCTAATGTATTTGTTTTACAGTTGTTTTTTTCTTAATTATACAGCGTGTTTACTTAAGTTTGTACATATGGAAAACTTATTTATTATTAATTTTACGAAAGAAAGTTATTCTTTAAAAAGTTCTGCATGGCCTAAAACCTGAAATGCAATTTTTAGATATTAATTTTGTGCAGTGGTATACGAGGTATGTCAAAAATGTGTTTTTTAAGAGGTGATTACTTCTATTTTTAATATATCGAAAGTTTTATAAAGAAAAGATGTTTAGAATTAAAAATAACATTTAAGTATGCAAACTTGTTTATTTTCAAGAAATAAAAATCTTAATTTAATATGCGTTTTCTGTGAAAATGTAAGTTTATACATTAGTTCATAATTATTTCGAAATGTAATATGTAACAAAAAATATGTAAAAATATTTATAACCCAATTTGCATATTTTAATGGTACTTTTAATCCCAAACATCTTTTCTTTATAAAAACTTTCGATATTATCAAAAATAAAAGGTACTTTCCTCTTGAGCAAAACTCATATTTTTTGACATATTTTGCAAACCACTGCAAATAACTAATATCAGATAATTACATTTTAGGTTTTAGGCCATGCAGAACTTTTTATAAGAAATAACTTTTTGTAAAATTAATAAAATACACGTTTCCGTCCTTACTATCCTAAAAATCCTTTGTTTCCTTTAATAGGCTTCTCAAGTAATTATGCATCTACCACAAATTTTAGATGTTGTCAATCAAGTTATCAGGGGTTTCTCACTTTTTATGTCCACACTGTATTTATAGTATCTACAGATTACTCATAAATCATATTCTTTACAAATTTTTTAATTAACAATTTAAAACATCTCCTATGTTTTATGAGTTCCTTGTAAGTGCATTTTTATCTGGAATATTTTGTATACATATACATGTTTAATCAGTAATGAATAGGTCATAAAATTCCTATATATATTGTTTTAATAATAGTGCAAGACAAAAATGAAAGACAATATTTATTTCTTGATTTGGTATTTATTTAATGATATTTTTTAATTCAATCATCAAATAATTTATTTACAATGACCCTCCTTAAATTTCAAGATGTTGCACAAAGAAAATAAATACGTGTGGCTCTTAAGTAAGAAAAATAAATAAAATAAATTACACAAGTATAACATAAAATTAAAGAATTACCAGAAATGATTTAAATGTCTACCTGCTGTTCAAAGACATAATTAATTAAGTCGTTGATTTAATGACACCATATATACATCTTGCTGAAAAAATTAAATTGTAATTAATGTTACCCTTATCGTACGACTTAGCTTCAATACCGTTAAGTTTAATTATTAAATTAAATTATATTCATCCTCTCAAGAGAAAAGTGACATATTCAAAAATGCAAGAGGTAAGTTATTTTAAAGAAATAAAATTATGTTGACGGAGAATCTTTGGAAATCTTACATAAGTTAGAAACCTCAAATCGTTTGACTAATGCTAACTATTTTTCAGGTTTTCACTTAAGGCAAACTTTGACTACTTAGGATCAAATTTAGGATATCTTTTATATAGACTTAAACAAAGTGACTTTTTGTGCTTACTATTGACTAAAACTGTTTACATTTAATTATTAACAGAAAATAAGTCATTCTCTAAAATAAGATTCTGCTGCCTAAATCCTAAAGTGTATATTATCAATATTATTAGTTATTTTCAGTTTTTGCCAAACATGTATATTCATTAAATAACATAACCTCTTGCATTTTTGGAATATGTCACTTTTCTCTTGGAGGGAGGAAATAATTTAATTTATTAATAAACTTAACGGTATTGAAGCTAAGTCGTACGATAAGGGTAACATTAATTACGATTTAATTTTTCAGCAAGATGTATATGGTGTCATTAAATCAACGACTTAATTAATGTCTTTGAACAGCAGGTAGATATTTAATTCTTCATTTTATGTTATACTTGTTTAATTTATTTTATTTATTTTTCTTACTTAAGAGCCACACGTATTTATTTTCTTTGTGCAACATCTTGAAATTTAAGGAGGGTCATTGTAAATAAATTATTTGATGATTGAATTAAAAAATATCATTAAATAAATGCCAAATCAATAAATAAATATTGTCTTTAATTTTTGTCTCGCACTATTATTAAAAAATATATATATAGGAATTTTATGACCTATTCATTACTGATTAAACATGTGTATGTATACAAAATATTCCAGATAAAAATGCACTTTACAAGGAACTCATAAAACATAGGAGATGTTTTAAATTGTTAATTAAAAAAATTGTAAAGAATATGATTTATGAGTAATCTGTAGATAATATAAATACAGTGTGGACATAAAAAGTGAGAAACCCCTGATAACTTGATTGACAACAGTGTACCATCTAAAATTTGTGGTAGATGCATAATTACTTGAGAAGCCTATTAAAGGAAACAAAGGATTTTTAGGAAAGTAAGGACGGAAACGTGTTATTTTATTAATTTTACAAAAAAGTTATTCTTTATAAAAAGTTCTGCATGGTCTAAAACCTAAAATGTAATTATCTGATATTAGTTATTTGCAGTGGTTTGCAAAATATGTCAAAAAATATGAGTTTTGCTCAAGAGGAAAGTACCTTTATTTTTGATAATATCGAAAGTTTTTATAAAGAAAAGATGTTTGGGATTAAAAGTACCATTAAAATATGCAAATTGGGTTATAAATATTTTTTTACATATTTTTTGTTACATATTACATTTCGAAATAAGTATGAACTAATGTATAAACTTACATTTTCACATAAAACGCATATTAAATTAAGATTTTTATTTCTTGAAAATAAACAAGTTTGCATACTTAAATGTTATTTTTAATTCTAAACATCTTTTCTTTATAAAAACTTTCGATATATTAAAAAATAGAAGTAATCACCTCTTAAAAAAAACACATTTTTTGACATACCTCGTATACCACTGCACAAAATTAATATCTAAAAATTGCATTTCAGGTTTTAGGCCATGCAGAACTTTTTTAAAGAATAACTTTCTTTCGTAAAATTAATAATAAATAAGTTTTCCATATGGTGCAAACTTAAGTAAACACGCTGTATAATTAAGAAAAAAACAACTGCAAAACAAATACATTAGAAAATAGGGAAAGTCCAAAATTTTAATTAATAATATTGATGTTTTGCAGCGGCTACATACAGCAAGATATGAAAAAACCTAATTTTTATATGTTAAACACAACTCTATCTTTTTCCAAATTGAAAACAACTTTTAACTACATGTTAACGCAATTTATCGTAAGGCACAATTTTATTAGTATCTTACAATTTTTAACATAATTGTGGGACACTCTCAAAATTGTGTTCTATGAAAAAATGCGTTTTGAGTTGGAGCTTCTCAATGGTTTTCAATTTCTTTTCAAGTTTAAATCATTAAATTCTAATATTTTAAAAATAAAAATGTAGTAAAAAATATCTAAAACTTTTTAAATCTAACTTAAAGTTTAATTTGTAAGATATAGTGTAATTCGTGTAACGAACACTGTAATTGACACACCTCTTCAATTTACGTTAAAAAATATGTATTATTTCAATAAACTTCTCAAGTTATTATGAAGTATGGACCTAAATTGTTAAGCAAATTGACTATAATTTATATTACCCACACAAAAAAGGCATTGGGGATAAATATTGTTCAATACTTTGTTGGTTTAAAAGTAAAAGTCAGTAACATATCGGTTAAAAAATAAGGATAATACATATAAGTTATAAATTCAATAAAGCCTCATTGACATATTAACAAAAAACGGACGGGTTTTCTTTTTATTTTTATCACATATTTTGTATAAAATCGTTTAGATCATAAGAATTCCTGCACCTTGAAATGTTGCTTGGCAAGTTTAACATTTAAACCGACCATTTGTTTTTTAGCCGATAGTCAGATAAACAAGTAAATATTTAGTATTGACTTACCTACTACAAAAATGGCCCAATATATTTTCGTTCTATCAAAAAACTGCAAATAAAACTAAATATATCTACAGCTTTAATTATATTTTTGGCATTTTTATCGATATTATAGAGAACTTAAGGTCCCTACTGTATAACTACCTGAAATTTTATGAACCATTTATCAAAAGTTGACAGGGGTTCTTACTTAAAATCCACTCTGTATACGAGAACGTATGCTACGATACCAAGGAAGAATGACTGAACGCACCATTAATTTCTGAACATACTTGCACGATGCTTATTCCCGCCGTTAACAGATAGCGCTTGTCTAAGGTTTTATTAAAAGTATTACAGAGTCCTATCTACCCAACCTCCCAGTTTCACACCTTTTCAAATTCACTTTTGTCTCAAAACAAATATAGAATTAACTTAAAGCGCAACTCCATAAAAAATGGGAGAACCGCGCGTCTACAATAAAATAAAAAGAGCCCTCACAACGTCTACTTTATTTGGCTGGAAATAAATAAGAAAAAGCAACGAACCTTAACTGGAAAATAGCGACAGTGGAAGGCATTTTATTATGTAACGAGAATAGTCGCCACCCCGGCAATCCAAGGGTTGTTTCATACAAAAATCAACAATAGGCATGGGTTGTTACGGTTTCTAGTGAAAAATGTTTGAAGAATGGTGAGTGAAAAAGAAACTACATGCCACAGCACTTTTGACGTTTATAGCCAGACCGGTGGGATTTTATTGTTTTGCTACGGGATATAAATAAACGTTGTTTTTTTTACAGCATCCTTCATATCGGGTTATTTTAATATAGTACAGGTAAATTGGACTTAGACCTGATTACATTATAACTAAAAGGTTAAATACTTTTAGGTAAATTAAAATTATTGATTTATTTAAAACCATTTTTGTTGGTAAATACGGTTCAAAACGTTTTAAAAACGTTTAAAAATTTTCTTGTTAAACGGGTGACGTTTGAACTAAGTGGTGCTAGAGTGAGTCCGCTCTGGCGAAA
Organism: Listronotus bonariensis; assembly: GCA_014170235.1. Taxonomy (NCBI): domain Eukaryota; kingdom Metazoa; phylum Arthropoda; class Insecta; order Coleoptera; family Curculionidae; genus Listronotus; species Listronotus bonariensis. The sequence goes on from JACEGR010008047.1 coordinate 5,328, forward strand.
CAAAAGAATGCAAATGTTTTACATGGGCATCTTTTAGAGAGACTTATACGTATTTATCATATTGAAAAAATATAACATATAATATAAAGTTAAACCAAACAGGTCTTTTAAAGTCACATATCTTTGGAAATTTTATTATTTCTTCATAATTATGGCAAAAGCTTAGGACTGTTTCTCAACTGTTCTTCTTATAGATATTTATAGTACTCACGAGCCGGCCCGAATGTCCACTTCTGCTTGGCGTTAATTATATTGTTCTCTGCACTCAATTATAATAAAATATACCCTATAGCACTCTCTTGACTGGTGTAGCTTTCTGATTGTAAAAAGTAATTTTTAAGATTTTCCGTAGTTCAGTGTTCTCGAAGGAATTAGTCTCCTACGAACAAATAAACAAAGTTGGAAAACTTCTACCTCTTTATAACTAGCTACTTTTATTTCGGTGGCTTAATTTTATAAATTCCCGAAATCTCACTCATGCTTATATCGAAGATTCTTTATTTGGCACACAGAGCATGACAAATATAATAAATTGGTATTTCTAAAAATATATGAATCATATGAAATAAAGTCACTATGACAAATCGTATGTTAAGTAATTTCATTCACTTTGTTTGACCTCCGGACAGTGCGGACGTGCGTAGAGGGGACTGCACAAGTTCTTCCCGAGGTGGCGGTTAGAGGTGCCTGTACGAACGTTTTTACCTTCGGGGATCAAGGAGAGTTTCACGGTAAATCGACGGCATCTTTCTTCTGGATCTAAGCGCTGTGAGCGAAGATTCCTATAAGCTGATGGTATCCTGTTTGATGGTGAACACGAGGTATTTCTCAAATGGCGGGAAATAGATGGGCGTACCATGGGAACTGTCAGTTGTGAAAGTGAAGGTTATACGTAACACTAGTAGCAGGTCTTGGTTTGACAGCCGACAATTTATGCATTGCATCGATTGTACAATTATTTTTGTTTTCTTTTGGAATTTCTGGGAGCTACGAGCTCGATTATCCAGATTTTCCGCCGACGAAGGCCTGGAAAGCATAGCCCGGAAGGGGAGAGTGATTGGATTGGACCTGAAGGGATCAAAACCAAAAAAAAAATAATAGAGAGAGATAGATAGAAGTAATTTTATTATCAGTTTTTTTAAATATTAAAAGTTAGTTTCGGTTTCAACATATTAAAAGTTTAAAAAATAATAATTCCTAACCAAACAATTTTATCAGCTGATCTTTAGCACTTAACCAAAAACCAGAGTGAAGTTAAACGCAAAACTTATGATCCCGGAATTCAATGTGGGGATTAACCCGTTTATCACGTAAAGTGTAATTGGTTTAATCCAATTTTTTCGATCCTGCCTAATTGTCCGTTTTCGAGAATTTTAGTGGTATTTACCCACGAGCTTGAGATCCGATCCGGATAGACCACCCGAAATAAACAAAGTAAATATTAGTATACATTTTTATTTGAACAATAAAATTAAAAGAATTTAATTGGACCTCATTATTACTTGCAAATTAAATAGGACTAATAATATTTCACATAGTACAGCTATTGCTTTCATTGCATTAAGTATTTAGTCCTCGTTAACCTTTGTGAACAATCCAGAATATTAGACATAAATTTGGATTAATACCTCCGTCTAATCAGGCCACTATTCAATGAGAGCTGGATTGCGGTGGAGTCGAAGTAATTGCAGATTTGCCATTGTTTAATTAGATTAATTTAAGTGAACATAGATTTCAATATAATTGCATTAATGGGTATGATAAAAATGTTGGGTGTTTTCTTAAACTGTATTTGGTGATGTGAAATATTACCTACTTATACGCACTTTCTTTGATTTTGCTTTTTTAGAACAAATTTCCTTTGCTAAAATACTCAAGCATCAGTTTATTCTGTGATTATCAAATGCGTGTTGGCAAATTTTGATTTGTGAAATTCTGTATTTTTAATGTATGATCTGTGTTCTTTTATGCAGTTTAGCTAATGGTCTACAAGTTTCACCTATATAAAACTTATTGCATTCGCAATTTGATAACAATCACAGAATAAACTGGAATGCTTCGAGTATTTTAGCAAGGAAACTTGTTCTAAAAACGCAAAATCAAAGAAAGTGCGTATATATTATTAAATAAAGATAATTGTGTAGCATCAATTTCAGTTAATTTAAATAACACTTAGTTGCCCTTTGCTCGATACTGAAGTATCTTCAGGAAAGCTAAAAACCAATTAACTCATTACCTTTTTTGTCCTACAAATAATAAATACACCAGTTACTTATGCCACTCATGACACATATGTCAAACTATTTTCAGTTTGCGATTTTAAAAGCATAAAATTTAATCATTTCTAATTTAAATATTAGTTAATTTTTTTATTTTTAACTTTATTTTTAACTTGACAACGGTGGCAGCTTGCCACCAAAACGTCGTTTTTAATTAGAATTTTGAGTTTTGAGGGGTTTTTCTTTATTTTGTTTCGGTAGTGCAGTTCATTGGGGTAAGAACAGCGGTCAGCTCGTATACCCGACCAGGAATTGAGCAGTCATTCTTTCCAGGTGTACCTAACAAAAAAGGTATCTTGAAAACAATCAACTTTTGGACTAAGATAAATGACGTTGAATCGTTGTATCTTTGTCCAAGAAGTGTGGTAATTTTGTATAGACCTTTAAGAAACACCCTGTATAAAGGTTAAATTTTGGAAGTTTTATTTTTAATATCTTTTCTGAAAAAAAGCCAATATCATTTTGTTTAAATTTAAACTCCCAGAAAACAAATAAGCTAATAAAAAAATAGTATCTTATACTTGCCTTTCTTATTTTAGCATAACAGGCAATTACTATTATTGAAAGCAAATCATTCTCTTTACATTGGATCGTATCAAAGGAGATACTAGCTCTAGTTATTTTGTGATCGTATTTATTTACATAAAAAGAGCAAAATTGTTTATTGAACTGCTAGACACTCGTACGTATAATATAATATATGCTGCAAACAAGTGTTTGAAATGCAGCCATGTGAAAGACCAAAGGTATACCTACACTATTTAAAACATATCATACGTTTGTTTATACAAATTTGATACACAACGTGTCCAAGATACGGAAAAAGAAAAATTAAAAAATTTGTTCTATTTCTTTCCTGGTCTTATGTAAAATCGGATTTTAAAATAAATTGTACTTTTACATTTTTTTTTATTTATTTAATAGTGGCATTTTATTTGAAAAGCGATGTTTCGTTTCCGTAGAACCACCATCAACTTTATTTTTTTAATATGGTCCTTATATTCACAATGATTAGAATTTGGAATCCGCTTTCAATAGAAATTCAATGATGTTTACACATTAAGGTTTAATTCTAATGCGGACCTGTATTTTAAAAATTCTAAGAATTGACACTCATTTCAAGTTATGATTACTTTAATAAACCAGGTAGAACTAAGCGAGACCCGTACCATTACTAACTTACATTTGTTATATACGGTCCTGATATTTTTAATATCGAAATTTTAAAACTAATTTTATTTCAAATTCACATTAGGGTTTAACTGTAATGCGGACCTATAGAGTACGGAAAATATAATTAAAAACAATATGGTTCAAAAAAAAGTTTTATATTTATGTAATACTACAGAAATTGGATTGTCGTTTAATTTCTGAATTTCAACTCGACATTGCACTAAACTATTAAAAATAAAAGGCAGTTTTGTCCTGGTCCCACTTCTTAGATTTTGCTGGTAGTTTTGGCTAGGTACGAAACCAAACAAATGATCACGTAAACGTAAGTCTTGTCTTCGTAAGAAGCCCAGAAAGCGGGTGCCTTCACGCTGACTTTCTTGAACGTTTGAATGTTTGGTCACATTCGTCCCATTCGCGAAAGTCGCTTTCCGTGGACACACTTGGAGACGTCCACCCTGTGTTTCCGGAAATTCCCATATAGATATTATAATAGAGTCTAGTACATTGTTTTCTGTTCATCAAGCAAAATGGTTCATTCATGCCATTCAGACGTTGAGGACAAGCGAAACGAGCCCTGTCTAACGTGGTTTAACTGCTACGAAATTAAAGCCATTGTTCGGCACGGTCTAACGAAATAGAGCACAAACGCTATCTTAATGTTGTTTTTGAATTAAATTTTGAAGAATGGACTGATTCATAGTTTAGACAGTGCGTACAATATTTATTAGTCCAAATTAGGTCTTCGTCATTGGTAACTTCATTATTATTCCAAATGCTAAATAGTTTAAATAGGCAAAACTAGTAACATTTTTTCACGTTCTTTAAGACTAAATATTAGAAGAAATGAATTGACAATCGGGTTTTTGAGTTATGCAGCAAAATGCCTTCTTCTTAAATATTACACCCTTACACTCTTTTGCCGTCGGTACTAGTTAATATGCAGGGTGTCCCAAAAACATAGTTTTCATTAAGTAGGTTTTTTTTTAATGGAACACCCTGTATATTTAAAAAAAATTTAACTCTACTTTTAATTATTACTTAAAAATAAGTAACTCACTATAAGTCAATTATTGCTGGTTTCTGGAGCTATGCAGCAGTCATTGCTGATACTATATCAACTATTTAAAGTAGCGAATGCAAATATTATTTTGGCTTCCAATTATTTTTATATAGTTCTGTCAACTATCAGAGTGACCAATAATATAACATGGACATGTAGTTTATAACCTTCCATTGTAAGAACTACTATTAGGTAAGTCAGCTATTTAGTTTATTTGGATGCATACTTACTTACTTAACCTAAAAACTAGCCGTACTTGACGGCTGTGCTATGTTCTTAGTGCAATTAAGCAAATATGTGCCTAAAATAAACTAAATTGCTGACATACCTATTGGTACGTCTTACAATGGAAGGTAATTGAATTGCAGGCCTGATTATATTGTTTGTCACTCTGGTACATTTTCATATTGGCATTGATGGTAAAGCATTGGCAATTGGTGGCAATATTATGCTAACATCTTATACGCATTAAAAGTCAACTATAAATAAACACTTAATTGCCAATAAATTTTACATGCAGGCGAATTGCCGGCAAGCATACAAAAATGGCGGCATACCAATCCTGATTAAATAAAGCACGCGTTTTTGTTGCAAGCAAATAAATATTGGATTTTTGAAGGCAAACCTTCAACGCATATTCATACTTTTTAAACCATATTATTAACATTGGTATTTAACCTTCCCATTCGAAGCAATTTTTTTTGATCTGTTTTATTTATAATGGCAGCTAAACAACATTATTTTATGTTTTTACATAATTTAATGAAGTGGCCTTTTCATAACATTTTATTGTTAAAAATCATGCAAGAATAAAAATTAGGTCAAACAAAATGTTTGGTTATGTATTTTGGAGCGAATAAAAATAAAATGATGGTAAAATTAGCTACGTTAATTTCGACCAGAAGGTGACCACTTTGTGCATTTGTTTTCTACGTGGTTTCTAGCTTTTTAGTTTCTTTTTAAAAGAAGAGTTTTTAATGAGACATAATTAAATGTATTCATTACCTAATAAGTGTGGTTGAAATGGTGATGGCTAGTCGAGAAGGCGAGATATTCAAGTGAGACTGTTAGAAGCTCGTAAACATTTTGTTTAAAACTCTCATTAAAAAGTTTCTAAAGACGTGTTAACAGAAAATATTATATATATTTAATCAGTTTTTTCGATCATACCGATAGATGGCGTAATGGACAATAAACTACTACGTTTCTGCAATATCTTCGCTTTTTATCGTCTAAACCGTACCCATTAGACAAAAATAATTCGAGAGCGGTCTGCGGTAGGTGATCTCACTTAGCTTTGAAAGAAATATCTTCGGCTAGTGTAAAAATCTGCATCTCCAAGTTGGACAGTGTTCGAGAGATGGTACTTTGCATTGCAAGGAAATTGCATGCAGTAGGGAGTTTTTCCTATTTTAATTTTCAAATAAAATATCGCATCATTTTAGCTTTTAAAAAAGTATATGCGACAATTTTCGTCAATAAGACGTCAGCTTGCTGCTTGGGAGTATCTGCATTTGCCCACTTTCGTGTCTTTTTGTTATCTTTTTGTTAATAACTTATTAATGATGGATGCCATCATCTTAAACGCATTTTTGCCAATAACTTATTAATGACGGATGCCATCACATTATCTGCAACACGTGGCCTAATATACGGCCAATTGCCCACTTTCGCGTCTTTTTGATACCTTTTTGCCAATGCCTTGCCATTAAAGAGTGTTGGCAATGCCGGTAAATTAAATTACAATGCCTATTTTTGCTAGTAAAGATATCGAAAAAGAGTTTAATTACATTAAAATTTCTGTATACACCGGTAAAACTCCTTCAGCTAAATTAAAGGAAAAAAGTCATTTATAATTTTTTACAAATTTCCATTTTTATAACGTAGGCCAAAAAAGGTTATTAAAAGGTGAAACTATAAGAAAAAGCCTATTAAAAGTTATAATTTTAATAATTATTTCTATAGCTCGAAGGCTCTTTTTATAAAGCTCCTCTAATAAAATCTCCTTCGGTAAATGGCCAAAGTGACTCCTCTCCACTTTAGCCTTACAATTTTCCAAATTTACATAATATCGACCTTTTTAATAATGAGCTTATTTTAAATTGCATCTGAAAATCCTAAATGAACTTTCTTAATAGTTTCTTAAAGCATTTATTAAAAAGTTCCTGAAAGCGTAAGCGAAACTTTGAATTCTTTAAGAAAAAAGGATAAAATTAAAAAGTTTAACTTTTTTTAAATCTCATACTACTTAAAATATATTTAGTACTGATTTAAAAGAAATTAACGATTTTTTTTATTATATCGAAAATATTGTTGGAAATAATAAAAAATCCTGTGAAAGCCACAGCCCTAGTATAGTTATTTGCGTTGAAGTTGTTGTTTTACGTCGTGAAGACGGAGTTTAGAAGCAGCATGAGGCTGCATTAGCACTGGAAGCCGCAGCTCTAGTATGGGGAAGAGCTCTGAAGTTATGGTCTTGAATGGTGTGGTCTGTAGGTCGGTCGACTATCTAGCGGCCCTGAGGAAGCTCAGGATATGGGGAAATTGGCATGAAGTAACCTAAAGTGGAAGAAGAAAATGGGAATGAAAGGCAGACAATGGTGAGTGGAGAAGTACGGGACAAATAGCCAATGGAACGCACCATTAAGGACATGGACAGGCAGGCAAGGTGGACGCAAATTTTTTTATAAAGGCTAGTATAAGAAGAATGTGGAATATTAGGTTAATTTCTAAGTATAAATATAAAAAAAATTGATTTTCTTTTTATGTAAGAGATATTTTTTGTTTTTAAACTATTCAATAAATTTAAAAAAGAGCAAAAGATGAAATAGAAAAAAGTCACCTAATTAATAGTACATGTAAAACATAGTTAATTATTTTCTTTCCCACTGGTCATTGAATTACTTTTTTAATGGTTCAACGTTTTGCTGACGAGACAAGGCCAAGTTCACTTTTATTGTTACAGAACTAGTCAGTTTTAAATATCACAAACTTTTTTGCTTATTTAGCTGTTTGTGTAGTACATAAATGTCTAGTAAACTAAAAGATTAATAAAAAAATACAATTTATGAGTAACAATAATTAGGTCATTTTTTGTCTAAAAAATAATTTTACTGTTAAAACTAAATTTATTTAAAATACCTACTTAAAGAAAAGCTCAAATTTAAAAAGGATTTTAACAATTAAGCTAAAATCTTATTTGAACTAATTATTTCAGCAGAAACATCTCTAGAACTTTTAAAATAATTATTTTAGATAATTTATCCGGAAGAATTTTTTAAAATTTCAAAAAAAAGAGTCATAATGTTAAATATAACCTAAATGAATTATTTTTTAGAAAAAAACTTTTTTACATTTTTTCGTGCATTTTTTTTTGAAAAAAAATTAATTGGAAAAAACAAAAATTTAATAAAACGTTAAGATTATTTACGATAAATATAATTTATATAATAAGTAACATAATGTTAGGTTTTAAATATTTGTAACCTATATGGAACTATCGTTTTTCGATAACATTGCTATTTTTTTTTTTAAAAGGTTAAAATAAATTTGGCTCATTTCTAATAGCGTTGTGGGTCCAACGCTTTCAAGAAGGGGGCATATGTGAACACCTAGTATAAAAAAGTATTCATTTTGGGAATTTTAAAAAATATACATTATTGGGAATTTAAAAATAAGTATACATTTTAATTAGTTTACTTAACATTGGGAAATTTGCTACATAAAAATATACGTGAGGTGTCAATGTCTTAAAAGTATAAATTAAACAATTTTCTAGGTTACTCTTATAATAATAAAATAAAAACATTAAACAAACTGGGTAGCGTAGAAATGCAAAACAAACACTGGAAAATTTAATATTTAAAGAAAGAGAAAAGAAGTTAAAAGGGGGATTTATCAGATAAGAAGTAGTTAGTAAAGTCAAGTATTAAGTTAAAGTTTTAGTTCAGCCCCCGTACGGGCTACCCTGAGTGGGGGTATGCCCGTACCAAAATTAAGTTAGTTCAATAAGTTAAGTTGCAAAAATGCTAAGTTAGTTTTGATGGTCCACCGGTCTCATTGTCCCAAGAAGATAGTTCCCATATGGTACATTTACCCAGTGACGTAAAAAGTGGGCCAATATGTATATTTCAAAATATATACGTCACATAGGCATAAAGTGGCCCTTATATGTAATTCAAAATTCTCAACGTCACAATATTAATATTAAGAAGTCCAGAAAAATTTCAATTTCCAACATGATTATAACTGTTTAATGGTTCATCAAAAAGACTAAACCAAATTATTTTCATGTATAAAATTGAACGCTCTATATTCTTTCTTCTTTCTTTTTTCATGCGATTATTTTTGTAAGGTGATTATCTGATTAGTGCTGCACGATTTTTTTTATCTTTAGACAATCCACGAAGGCTTAAAGACTAAACACTAACGTACCGTGGGTGTGTTTAGCGAGGTAAGCGGGCGTTTAATGATACGGGATTTAAATACTTCAAGATTTGGGGGAAGGAAAGACCTCCGCGGGTAGCAGGTTCCACAATCTAGAAACTCTAGGGATTAAAAAACAAACAAAGTGGGAAGTTTAGTGCCTGTCCATTTGGGCCGTATACAGATGCATACGTGCGGCACCACGAGTTTCTCTGTTGGGATCCGTGAGTGAAGGAACCATACTGAACAGGGCAGAAGCCGTGAAAGTACCTATAAAAAAGCGATAAATCCTTAACATGCCGACGATGAGCGAGAGAAGGAAGCCTCTCTGTAAGCAAGGAATCATTTATAAGGCTAGTAGCCCTTTTTGATTTCAGTTTTTTCTTTTGAATATTTTCTTCCTCTATTAAAAGCTTTTCAAATGATCCTTAAACTCAATTATCGAAAAGTCTATGATCGGTTACACTGGAATTTGTCCATGTTTTTTTTCCGACAACTTTAAACTAGCTATTACATTTTTATAATAAAGAAATTAATACAATCAAATAACGTTAAAAGCTAAACAGAACATCTAAACTATCTTTAAAAGTTATAAAAACAGTAATTTGTGCACTTTTTGTACAAAAAAATACGTAATTTTTAAATACCTTCAAAAATTATGAGAAAGCTATAAAACAAAACGTTTCTACAGTGACAAAAGGGCTTGCTCTACTGGCTTGTTACCACTTCTACACGTGAATGGGCATAAAATAAAGACACACCATTCTAATTGCGTGTGTACGTTTCCATTTAGGAGAATTGCCGATATTCCATATTAGGGATAGTGTATCATATTTAGTTACTTTCCTCTACTTTACCCTACATATTCTCTTTTATTCTTATACCGCGTTGCACACATACAAAAGCCAAGGTAGTGCAAATCCATTTTAAAACCAATGAAAAAATTTTTTTATAAAAAAACGTTCTTTTTATGCCTTTTATGTCAATATCCAAAAGCCAGGGAGTGCAAATGCACCCCCTTTCCGGCGCCTATGCGAACAAGAATAAACATGTACGTAAAGAACGGTGTTTATCTACCCTTTCATGTTTTTTAGGTTTTCTACGTACCGCCAACAAAAACAATTTACTTACGTGTGTGTGTTCCGTAACCCTCTGCCCAAATTTAATTTTCTGGAGCACTTTTTCTACAAAAACACAAAGCCCATTCTTTATATACGCAATTAAATTCGAAATACGCCATTTTGTCTGCCGTCTGAACCCTTTTGGGCCTGTGTATTAATTGAGCTGTATATTATAGGAGACTTTTCTCATTAAATACGTTAAAGTAGGCGTCTAGCTTTTTATTATAATGTTCCTCGGGCTAAAAATTTTGTTGATGATTGACTGCACTAAATGTAATTTTATGCAGAGTCACGAGAACTAAATTGGCTTTTCTGTACAGGGTAGTCATACTTAAGTCGGCATTATTGCTACTTCTTTATTATTGAAGATACAAAGTCGGATAAATTACTAAAGTTATAGTATTTTTTTCCGCTGATTAACATGCTACCAACAGAAAAACTATTGAATATTGGATTTTGATTCATTGCATAAAATATACTTTTTTAGGATGAAACACATAGTCGATACAGAAATTAACCTTGGAATTAACTGAATTGGCAATCATTCTGGCTACTTTGTTTTTGATTGAAATACTTTCTTCTATATATCCTTCAGCTACTGAAGAGCTTTTCCATTTCCCATGTTGTTTTAGCGTTTCAAACGGAGCACCTGCCTCAACAAGTAAAGTTGACGATGTGCGACGCAAACGGTGGCCGGTGTAAGCTTCTGCATTATCCAATTTTAAAAATTTTGCGATCAATATTGGGACGCTTCCCATGGTATTTTTTCCAATGGGTTGTACTGTACATCGACCCTTTCTATAGGTAAGAAAGAATCTTTGCTCCTTTATTCCAGCTGGTCTTAATGTTGTGTACTTTTTTATTAAATTTAAAGCACATAAATCTTCTTCAATGATAGTAAAACTTTTGAAGTTGAAGTTTTAGTTTCTGGTACCTTTATAACCAAGACTGTTCCTCTATCTTCAATGTCATCAATAGTCATTTTGACAAACTCATCTCGTCTTAAACCTCCAAAAACACCCATGACCCATATGACTTTGTGTACCAAGTAGATATCATCACGAGCCTTCTTAATAAATTTTAATATTTGTTCTCCTTTTAAAACTTTAGACTTCTTCGGGACGTATCCTTTCGACTTAACTTTTAAAAAAGATATGAGACGATGGTCTTGCGAAATGTCTATATTTTCATAGACCATCAACGTAGACTTTAGGGTGGAATACTTGGTCCAGAGAGAGTTCGGGCTGTATTTTTCGACTAAAAATAATAAAGTTTGTTAAACATATGTATTCAAATAAAATCAATAACTTACCAGTTCCTGAAAATATGACATTAAAACGGTTTCGGTTATTTGAAGAATTGCGTTCGCATCTTTCCAAATACCAAATATGCCATACTTCCGATCATACTGTTGCCTTGATTTAACTGGCAAAAGATTTTCGGTCGCTTTTATGGCCTTTTCTCTTATATTTTGTGGAACTTCTTCCATTTTGAGCAAATCGTTAAATAAAAAATGCCAACTAACTAACTGATAGAAACATCAAAGTCAAACTTAACACCAGTCATTATCTAGTTACGTATACAGGTACAGGTGCAACTTATTTTTATATTTTTTGCGAATAAATAATTTAATTAGTCATCAAAAAACTCTTTTTGGGTAAAACATAAAGCATTGTATGCACCACAGGCTTTACTGGACTATAATGCCCATTAGGTCGAAATCTATTTCGACCTTCAGGGCATTATAGTCCTAGTAACGCCCTTGATACATAAATAGCTATTAAAAATTCGGAAATATGGCCATCTTTAGGAACTTAATAGTAAACTGGCATTTTTAAACAAAGATATATCTATCACTTATAGTTTTGGGAATATGGGCATCCGAATCTAAAAAACAGTAGATACCTATAATGTAAATTTTAACTAAGCTACTAAACCCAGTGCTTATAGCTTATGCCTTGTTCAGACACGACTAGTAATTTAGTCGAGTAGCGAGTTATTAAGTATTCTCGTGCCTTTGGACAGCTACTACACCAAACTACTTTCCTAATTTTTACTATTTGCATGCACGATAATACTTGACTACTCGGCACTCGACTAAATTACTAGCCTTGTCTGAACAAGGCATTAGAGCTGTAGATATAATGGAAATTTTATATAATTTTCAGTTTTGGATAGCCATATTTCCAGAGCTATAAGAAATCGATAAATCAAATGTGGTATTTTTTAAAAGCTCTTAAAAAGTTGTATTTAAGGGTAATGCAATATGCAGGGTCTTTTATTTAAAAATGTCAATTTACTATCAAATTTCTAAGGAGGACCATATTTCCGAAACTATTAAAAAGTTGATATATTACATGTGGACATTTTTTAAAGGTTTTTAATAGATCTTTTAGTGCTAAGTCACCAAAAACCGAGTTCAACTTGTGTATATAAACAGAGTATAAGTCGTAAGTTAAGAGAAAGAAATATAGAAAAATATTAGTATAAGAAGTAGGTAGTAAAAGTGAAGTCAGTATAAAGTTAAAGTTTTAGTTAAGCCCTGTACGGGCTACCCTAGTGGGGGTATGCCCGTACTAAATTTAGTTAGTCAAATAGTTCCTGTAGTCTTATAGTGAAAGAAAAGATAGTTTTATTGTCCACCGGTCTCATGGTCCCAAGAAGATTTTTTTCCACTCAGACCCATAAAAATTTACGATAAAAAAAAAGTTATTTTTCTTACCCAGCCTACGCTCCTTTTAGAATAATACATTTTGCAACGCTTTTAAAACTGAAGACACCCTTTTAAAAAAACTTCTTTTATCTGAAAAACAGTTTTCTTTAGATTCTATTGCTTTGTCGTCCTTGTTAAGTTTTTTATTTTGTATTTATTCTTTTTTGTACATTTGTAAAATATACCTTTATAAGTTAAAATAATTTTGTTTTTTAAAAATTATAATACACTGCTTAAAAAACCTCTTTATACATCTATAACTTTTAAGTTGAAATGATATACAAATGAGATATCCAAATTCTTAAAGTCACACACTTTCGCCTAATACATTAATAAATGTAACATGCAAAAAATTATTTATTTTTAAGATCGGACTAACAGTTTAAAAAACACAACGAAAATAAATGTGACGATAAAGTGACCTATGCTTCGTTAAGTGATGTAGTAAGCATGGTAACAGTAACAAATTATTGTTGTTAACATGTCAATTAAATGTCAATAAGATTAAAATACAACATCTTAGTGAAGTAGAAGTTGCTCGTGCTATTTCTTTGATTGAGAATGGATTTCGTATTAGGCAAGTTGCAAGAATGTTTCATCGCAGTCCTTCTGTTATTCAGCGTCTGTGGGATCGTTATAGAGAGACAAGTCAGTATAAAAACGCATTGGACAAGGTCGAAAAGGAAAACCAACGCAATTCAAGATCGATTTTTAGTTCATTCGTCCTTTGCGTAATCGTATCCTAACAGCAAATGATCTTTAAACTGCCCTCAGGGCGACTCACCGAGTGGATGTTTCCGACCGGACAGTTAGAAATCGGTTAAGAGAAGCTAACCTAAAACCCAGAAGATCCGCGCGAAAACCCATTTTTACAATGCATCACAAAATATGCCGTTTTAACTTTTGCTCGTAAGCATATTAATTGGCAACTTTGACATTGGACCCAAGTGCTATTCACCGACGAGTCGAGATACCGTCTGACACGTTGTGATGGTCGAGTACGTGTTTACAGACGTCCTGGTCCTGCCGCTGCAGTATGAGAAGTTGAAAGATTTGGTGAAGGCTCTATAATGGTGTAGGGTGGAGTAAGTAAAGAAGGAAAACCGATCTTGTAATTCAAGGAACTCTAAACGCTCAACGGTACTTCGATAATGTGCTAGAAGAAAATGTTGTACCTGCAGCTTATGGTAAAGGCCGAAATTTTATTCTAATACATGATAATGCGAAAACACATACTGCAGCAATTACCAGAATTTTTTTACGAGTACGAGGTATTGACACAATGGGTTGGCCTGCGATTAGTCCCGACTTGAACCCTATAGAACACGTTTGGGATTTGTTGGTCAGACGTATTTGAAGGCGCCCAAATGCACCCCAAACTCTCCAACAGCTACAAGAAGCAATAATCGAAGAATGGAAAAAATACCCCAAGAAGAGCATGCCAAGGAGGTGTCATGCTGTTATTCGTGCTAATAGAGGACACACACGATATTGAATCTCACACAAACCTAATACCGCAATGTCCTACACAAAAAATGTAGCTATCGTCACATTGTCGTTCGTTGTGTTTTTAAACTGTTATCATATCTTAAAAATAAATGATTTCTTTGCATGTTACATTTATCAATTTATAAGGAGAAAGTGTGCCTAAATAGCACAAATTTTCCACTGGGTAATCCCCCATATAAGTAAAGCATGGGTCTCGCGATGTTTTATGTCCGCTCCACAGCTTAACCACTGTTTGGTAGTGTAGCCCAGCTTTACACCAAGGTCAAGAAATAGTGTGGACACATGCGTTACTTATACGGAGGATTGCTCAATGGAAAGTTTGTGCCGTTTGGGTGTGACTTTAAGAATTTGGATGTTTCGATTGTATAGCCTTTCAACTTATAAAGGTAAAGAGGTATTAAGAAGTGTTCCCCTAATTTTTTAAGCAGTGTATTAATGATTTAAATTATATGTTGTTTATTAAAAAAAAACTCTAGGCAATAAATTTTTCCCAAATATTTTAAATTAAATTAACTGAAAATACTAAATAAATAAGTCTAGTTTTACCTGCACCTTTCAAAAAGAACAACCAAATATTTGAAAAAATATGCACGAAGTTTAGCAAAGCCACTTTACTTAGAAAAAATAAATGTAAATAACTTTGGTATAATTTAAAATTTAAGTTTTACGAGTGGATCGTAAAGTTGGCACTGTTAGCAATTAAACTGAGAAGGGCAAGAATTTAATTTATTGCTAATGGAACACGTGGCCATGATGACCCACTTTAATTAAGCTTCTTTTGGTGCTTAAAGTTCTAAAATACGTTATTTATTTGTCATTAAGAGTCATTAGAGAGTTTTGCTGGGCTACGGTATGATGTTCTCTGTCTGGGAACAAATTATTTATCGTGCACTCACACAATTGTGTTGTCTATTTCATTCATTAGTAAATAGACCAATCTGGAACCACCATTTTTAAGTACATTTTGTTTAGAAAATTGGTAAAACCGCATATGCTGTAGAATAGTATATTATATAACAAATGTCGAAAGTGATATATTTCACACGAGTGGAAACGTTGTAGCCCGAGGCGATAGCCAAGTTCGACAATACCACGAGTGTGAAAATCACTTTCAGCACGAGTCATGTACAAGCACTCTTTGTTTGACCTCCGGACAGTGCGGACGTGCGTAGAAGACTACAAAGTTCTTCCCGGAGTGGCGGCTAGAGGTGTCGTATGAACGTTTTTTACCTTCGGGGATCAAGAAAAGATTCACGCTAAATTGACGGCATCTTTCTTCTGGATCTAAGCGCTGTGAGAAAAGATTCCTATAAGCTGATGGTATCCTATTTGGTGGTGAACACGAGGTATTTCTCCAATGGCAGGAAATAGATGGGCGTGCCATGGGAACTGTCAGTAGTGAAAGTGAAGGTTATACGTAAGACCAGTAGCAGATCTTGGTTTGACAGCCGACAATTTATGCATTGCATCGATTGCATCGATTGTTGAATTATTTGTTCTTTTTGGAATTTCTGGGAGCTACGAGCTCAATTATCCAGATTTTCTGCCGACGAAGCCCTGGAAAGCATAGTCCGGAAGGGGGAGAGTGATGGATTGGACCTGAAGGAACCAAAACCAAGAAAAAAAATAGAAATAGAAATAGAGTCATGTACAATATTCTTCCTACGACCAAATAATTTATATATCAAAAATTCGATCATTAATGTCAACACAGACAAGATAAACTGACAAAAAATTAGAAGTAAATCGAGGTCAGTGCCATAAAATCCAAATAAAGAAATTCCTTTTACCTTATTGTATGTTAAAGCATGTATTTTAAAATGTAATTTTAGTTACCTTACGAAAGTGTTATTTCACTGTTATTTCTTTAATTAAGTTTTTCAAATTACGTGAAAAAAACTCATGACTAACCAAAACACTAAATAATCTTTGAATAATAATAAGTAAGCCTATTATCCCGAGTGGTTTAAATTAAATGTCAAGTCTGGTTTAATAGCAATTTCATTTTTATCTTATCTTAGCCTTTTTCTAACAAGGGATTACTTAGGAAAGAAAAAAACCGCTTTGCATTTTGTGCAAACTTTTTGGTAAGTTTATAATGTTACAATTTTACAAATCAGAATCCCGCGAAACTTTAGACACTTCCATGTGTTTAATGGGTTGCCTATTATTAATTCAGGCATTTGCTATAAAATAATAATGTCTATAAATTAATAAACCCTTAAACATAAAACTAAAATTAATATATTTTGAAAAAAGATAATGTGTGTTAGCACTGGTAAGTCAAAACCTTCAGTTTGTTAAAAATATACTGTAAATATCTTTTTAAAGGAATTTAATCATCTGTTTATGTCATTTTCTTTTCAACACTAGTGTTGAAAAGTAGAACTTAATACGCGTGTGATATTATTTTTTTGTCATTCAAACTCGTTGTCAAAATTGATTGAAAATGTCAAACCTAATTATCAGTAAAATTCTGTGTTGTTG
Organism: Listronotus bonariensis; assembly: GCA_014170235.1. Classification (NCBI taxonomy): domain Eukaryota; kingdom Metazoa; phylum Arthropoda; class Insecta; order Coleoptera; family Curculionidae; genus Listronotus; species Listronotus bonariensis. Next base: position 22,095 of record JACEGR010008047.1, read on the forward strand.
GCTTTAATACAAGTTTTTAGAAAATAATCTAGCAGTATACCACCCGACTTTTCAAATTCAATAAAATACCCAAAATCTGTTTGTAAGATGGGCTGGACAAATAGCTTCTTGAACAATAAAAAAATCGAGTGCATTGCAGTCTCATGTTTTTGATTTAAAAATAAAAATCCTTGACCGCAGCGCGGTCTCGTGTTTTCATTAAATTATTGTACATTCAACTATTTTCAAAGAAAATCTCGATCAAAATTTTTGGGTAGTTTAATCGATTAAATTTATAGGTCCTGAGATATAATATTAGAGTATTTTCCTTACATAGACTAATAAAACACATTTTTTAAATATATTTTTTTTGCATAAGTGATTAAAATTACTTTGTGCCAGTAATAAAATGGACTTAATAGGAAAACTTTCAAAGACCATTTTAGGGAGGTTCCTATTGACGAGTCTACCACGAATATTTATACCGCCATCATATATGGAAGCGGCGCTTTAAACCAGCCTGTCAATGTCAAATGTTTTAGGTGTCGGGCTGGGCGGACGCGTCACTTTTTTTATTGGACAAGTTTACCACAATGTTTTACATTCAATTTTTAAACATTGTGCCAAGTCATAAAACCTAAGGCTCTAACACATGTTTCGGGTATCGTACTAGGCGGATTACGTGACTGTAGCCCTTAAGATTTTTGGAACAATGTTAAAAAATTGCATGTAAAACATTAGGGTAAACTTGTCCGACCAAAAACGTTACGCGTTCGCCCAGTTCGATACCCGAAACATTTGACATTGATAGACTGGGTTAAAGCCACGCTTCTTTATATGGCGGTATGAATATTCGTGGTGATATCAAAGAAAAGGAGACCTCCATGCATTTTTAAAAGTGTTCTTACAAAGTCCATTTCAATATTGACCCTAGAGACTACTAGTATTTGTTTAACAGCGAATACATTTCTAACATCGAAGCTGGTTGTCAGAATTAATAGAAAATGTCAACTTTATTATCAGTTCTTGGCTTTTAAGCTTTTCAACAAATAATCTTACCGTATACCACTCGACCTACAAATTTTAATCGAATTAAACTTGTTCAAATATTTTTTTTGCAAGATTGGGTTGGCAATTAGTTTCATGGACAATAATTAAAATAAAACCCTCGACCGCTTCGCTGTCTCGTTATTTTTAATAAATTGTACATTTACCGATTTTCCAAAAAAAAAAAATCGTGCTTAAATATGTAGGATAGTCTTGTGATATTATATACAATTATTTTTTCCTATTATAAAATTGATCAATGAAACCACACCATAGTTTTAATATTTTTTTCTAGATATGTAATTAAATCACATGTACTGTTTAACATCAAATAGGTTTCTGTCATGCCAAGATATTTTGCAGTGGGTTTTAGTTTGATCGATTTTATTAAAAAATCGAATTTAAAAAGAATTAGGTATAAGAAAGTAATTAAACAGATGGAACTATGATTTGTACTGGGGCATCATTTCTTAAACCATTTTTCTACATCAGTAACTGTAGGTTATTCGCGAACGTGGAGCTTGTTTTTTTCCCAATGTATTTTTGCTTTTGTGGTTTTAGTTTGGCTACAATTTTTTTTACAATTTAAAAAACCAGAAAATACTGCAAGTTTCGTGGTTTTATTCAACGATTTTTTAAAAAATTAATAGATGATCGAGCAAAACTTACTTAATCAATTAGCTCAGCAGCAAAAATACATCCGAAACCTCATCGCGCAATTAAATCACTGGCTATAAAGATTATTTTATCCTTTAATATTTTTGAAGTGATCAGTCATAGATGCCCAATATTATTAATATTTAATGGCGCAATCAACTACGAAGGGTTATTAGAGACCCCTACCAGTATTTAAAATTCCCAAATAATACCATTTAAGCACAATTAATTAGGTTTATTACAGTAAGAAATTTTGTAATATTTGTAATGTAAGCATTTTCCCCAAAGCTTAAGCGATTCCATGGTTTATATAAAAAAATTTCGCAGCTGTAATAGGTCTAGGCATTTCTTAAATATGTGTCTTACAGTAAAGCGATTTGCACATTTTTTACAAATAAGTGGATCTATTTTCTTAAGGAGCTATTCATGACTAAATTTCATATGTTCTATTCGTAGTCTTGTAAGAATTACTTGGTCTTTTCAGCTTAAGTTGTTGTTATTTTAGGGTTTAACAGAGGGCTTAATTTTATTTAGCTTAGTTGTTGTTTTGACCAAAGATTCTGCCATTCGTTCTGTGTTTTTATTTGAAGAACATTTTAACGTCATTATCTCCGTGTCTTTTGGATCTAAAACATGATTTATAGTCCGTTAGTTTTGCTTTAAGTACCCGTCAGTCTTCAGTAAATATTAAAAATCTGTTAAAATCCTAATTTTTTGTTTGGAGAAAAAACATTTAAAAACCATGATTTACTTCTCTAAATCCGATATATATTTTTTGTAACGGTATAATTTATAAATCCACCAATCGTTAACTTTTAATTTGGTTCTTAAAAATAAATAGCGTTAGTAAACAAATAACAACATATGTATTACTTTTTACTAGGAAATATGGTTTAAAAATCCCCACGGCACTGAATTAAAAGTGTAATTTCGATTCTGCATAAGGTCACACACGGGCTTGCTCTGTTTCTCTAACAAACACTTAAGTGCACTTACCACGGCCTTCTTTGTGAAAGGATACTTATTATACATGAAATGTTGGTGTATAATTAAGAGAGACAGTGTCTGAATGTCAAGTTAAACAAAGGAATATTTTAAAAAAGTAGCAAATTTGTGAAGAGTATACGGTTAAATCGGATGCCTACTAAAGGTTGATTCAATTATTGCTTTTGGATTCTAAAATTAAATTACCTACAAACGTTGCTACAGTACCAAAATATTTTCATTTAATTTAAAAGATCAAATATTTACAATTATAATTAAAAAATAATACCGGTCAAATGTCATCCAAGACTTTTTCTACGAACTTTATTTAATAATGCTGTTTTTAATCGTTAACATGAAGTTAAAGCACTGCGTTCTAGTACACTACATAAAGTGTTAGAAGAAGTAACTTTATTTAACACTTCAAAGCTTTTTACACTTTAAATTAGTGTCTTGTTTAAACACCTACTACAACAAAGCTAAATATCAATTTATGCAGTGTAACAGTAAACTTGATATTAACTGAACCAAACGGTCAAGTTACCTTTGATTTCGTCATTATTACTCATAATTCATGAGTCTCTAGTTTTAAAGTTGACAGTTTTCAAATAAATTTATAAGAATTTATTGAAAATTAATGGTAATAATGGATTTGGATGACTAAGAAATTGAAAAGGAATATATACTGTTTTAGTATTACTTCTACAAAAGTAAGTACATACAATTTAATAAAATTAAATATTTAATGCATAGGTATGAAAATGATAATTGTCTTTTAAAAATAGGAGGCTATGATTTTTTGTTGCACTATAATGGCTGTGCTGCAAAAATTAAAATTAATAAGTTTGGATAAATAAAACATGTATAAAATGGTATTTTGGGAATTTTTTACGATCGTGAAAAATATAGCATGTAACACATGCATAAAGTGTCTTTTTTACTCATTGGATTGCCGCACTCGCTGAAAGGCTCGTGCTGTCAAACTTCCTATTCGTAAAAAAGTATCACTTTATGCACTTTGTTACATAAATTACTATTTCTGACAATAGCAAATCATTTTGTTTTTAGTCATATTTGCTTTTTAAATATTTTTAAAACATGGTTTAAACAAGTAAACTTTTTGGTTTAAATTTTTAAATTAAAATTAAAAAAAAGAAAAAAAGTTCAGTATTTATTTAAAAAGACAAGCCATAACTTTGTAACATATTTGTGGCCTTTTTTTAAATATAGTTAAGTACATTTTTATTACATTAAAGAAATATTTCAAAATACCTACTGTCAAACTTTATGATTTTATGGCTTTAAATTTAAGTAGTTTTTAATTTATACCTTTAGACAATATATTGGTAAATTTAAAATTTATTTTTTAACACATCTCTTTTATTAGCTATAACAAAATAAAATTTTAAATACGTAACTTCTATTATGTATGTATTAATGACAAAATGATCTTAATCTTTTTAATTTAAAAGCTTTTATAAACATGCCTAAAATCTAAAACAGCTGTAAATTTTATAAAAAAAACAATGACATTAATTTAAATAGTGGATAGGTACACAATTCATAAACAATGCCAACATATAAACGTATGACACACCGCTTGTTCCCTCCTGCATAATATGCGATTGTATGATTTTTTTATTACTTTCTATTTTCCATATTTTACATTCCTGACATTTTTTTGATATTTCTATTTTAATTTCTTGTTGCAATATTGGTAATATATTTTATAACAATTATTGTTTAGCCTTTCTCAGATGTTTTTTATTAGGTTTACGCGGTTTACCTTATGAGAACTTTACCAAAATAAAGTAAGACTATTTTCAACAAACAAATATGTTGATTCCTTTGAAAATCAGAGTTTTAACCTGCTTTTATCTTAAAAGCATAATAAGTGTAACCAAGATATTGTAAAACAGCTATAATTTTTACAAGCCTCTTTCATACAAAATTTCACCAGCTATCTTATATTCTTAAATTGTAGAATACATAAAAAATCCTTACTTAGCCCAAATTATTATATTTCCTTCTAAGTAACAATATTGGGACTGATTTTAAATGGCTTATCTACGATATATTAAAAGTCTTTATTTTTTTAAGAAAAATTTTAAATTATATGTAATTTTTCAGTTTGCTGTTTCTAGAGTTTAAAAAAATACAGACAATAGCATAAAAAAATTATGCAGCGGAAACCGACAAAAAGTATTAGACTTAAATACCTGATAGTTTTCTTTACAACCCCACCAAAAACATTTAATAAAGGTAAGCCAAAGTTTAATACTAAAATTATGCTTGGCTGTGGGGTTTGCCGCAAAAATAAATGGAGATAAGTGCCAAGTTCTGTAGAAAATAAAAATATGTATAAAATCTTAAAGTGGATTAGATTTTATTAAATTTAAAAAAATATATTTTAATATCTAAGTTAAATGACTTTATAAAAGGACTAATGTAATAAACACTGACTAAGTCAAATCCAAGATACTTTAAGATCTTATACATATTTGGATTTTGGACTTGGCACTTATTTAGATTTTTATTCTTTTGCGGCGTAAAGCCCACAGCCAAACATAATTTTATTATTAAACTTGGTTTCACCTTTTCACATTTATGTTTTAGGTAGGAATATCTTTATTAGGCCCGACAATAACGTTATATTATTAGATTTGGTTATTAGACACAAACACCAAATTATTATTAAGTTTCTTTGGGTTTACTTTCTTGGATATCTAAATATCATTTTTAAAATAAATTTATAACCCCAATGAGCATAGTGTAAATAAAAAAAAATCTTTTTCTACGACCGTTAAAAAAATGCTGTGTTTTTAATCGGTAAGATGAAGTTAAAGTACTCCATTCTAGTACACACATAAAGTGTTAAAAAAAGTAACTTTTTTAACAATTTCAAGCTTTTTCACACTTTAAATTAGTGTTTTGGTACAACGCCCACTACTTAAACTTAAATATCAATTTATGCAATGTGAAAGTAAACGTGACATCAACTGAACCATACCGTCAAGTTACCTTTGATTTTCGTCATTATTTCTTTTAGTTCATGTGTCACTAGTTTTAAGATTTGACAGCATTGCGAATAAATGTAATCATGCTTCGACTCTTTTGTTTTAAAAGTTATTCAAATTTATATCCTGAATTTTGAAAATCCCTTGTGTCGCTAAATATTTCACCAGTCATCCTGACCTTACGAAAAACGTAGGCAACCAACCCAACGTTCACCTTTACCGTAACCCAGAACTAACTTTCTCTGTTTTGTGCCGTAACCTTACTTTTATTTTAATATTTTTGAGAGTAAATACGAGTTTTAAAGTTTAGTTCCACTACTGAGGGGAAAAAAGAATTTATTTAGCCATTTTTAGTATTGTGAAAGAATTTTTGCGTGCTGTGCATTGACGTATACCAATAAAAGCACTGAAAAAGGCCAAGAATAGTATTAAAATGTAAGTACTCTTGAAGAATTTTTGTTTAAATTACCTAAAAATTTTCCTATCTTTTAGTTAATTGGAAGTTTTTATAAAGTAGAGAAATTACCCTATGAAAAATATTCTAAACAAATAGAGAAGTATTAGTCAAAGATTTCCCAAAAGACTTTTTAAGATAACAATATGGAAAAGATTGATATTTATACATATGTATGGATGTAACAAGGTCATTTACAGAAGTTTATTAAGTATTTACAAAGAAGGATGTACAACATTTAATGGAAAAGGTATTAATATTCATTTCTAATTAAATACTCTTTACATTTTTTAAATATTTAATGGTAGAAGTTTATTATCATAAAAGTATGGTTGTGTACCTAATATATTTTAGGTTTTAAGCCTAATCTATAGTTTTAGTAAACTAAAGCCGTAAAACTTAAGCTTTAAGAGGTAAGAAGTAAGCAGTAATAAAAGGTCAATTTATAGTTCATTAATTTTGAATTCTTGAAATCTTCTTACGGTTTTTTAGGTTATGAATATTGTTGTCGTCATTTTAATAAATGTGTTTTATTGAATAGAATTTAGGTAAATATGCCCTTCCCTGTTTAAAACAGACATCAACAACACTCAATAAAAATAAAAATTGATGTAAAATATCCCATAAATAAGTAAAAATGTAAACATGACGCGGCCAATTATCAGCATGGCTGCCGAGCCGTAAAACCGAACGTAAGAAATGAAAATAAACTATTTCTTACTGCATGGCTTAATTCTTGCTGCTTAAGTTTTGGCACTTTAAATAATCAGGTTACTTGTAACATGGTAATTTTTCTTAAGGCTTAACGTTAAGTCTTAAGTCTTAGGTTACTGAAACTATAAATCAGGCTTTTTTTCTATACTCGGTGATACATCAATATGATTAGTACTTATACCGAACAAAGCCTAAACTGTAATATAGTACTGCCACCAAAGAAGATAGTTTTATTGTGAATAGTTGTTTTAAGTATATAAGGTTATAAAAACTCCTAAACGCACAAAATAATACTTTGATGCTCGAAGAGAGTTCAGTAAGTTTTATTTAAATAATAATAAATTGTTTTGGGGAAGAAAACCTAAAACCTGTTAATACTTTTCTATCTTTTTCAACTGTATTAATTCTTATTGTTAATATAAAACAAATAATTTTTTCCATACAAATGAACATACCATACATTGAACTTAACTATACTTACAGAAATAGTGACCAACTAACCTGTAGTTATTAAGAATTAATGATTTGTCTGTAAGTAATTAATAACATTGGAATTTGGAAAAACTAATTAATAGTAAAAGGTGTATCTAAATATTTACTTATAATTTAATGTTTTTTACAAAATAATTTTTATAAAAAAAATACAATAAACACACACACACACACACACATGGCTTAAATAATGCATACAGTTTTTAAAAACAACTGTTTATTCATTTTTTTAAAGAACAATGATTGTTAATAATAACCACTGTAAAACAAAGAATGGAATATTTTTAATTTACTTATAACTAAATAAGCATAATAATATCTTTTATTTATACTTTAACATACTTAAAAATATTAATGTTTTTTAAAATACTCTAGACATTTTAAAAATTGATCTTGGGTTAACTTGATCCATGAAAACCTATTCAAAAAAGGATCCTTAACTCGGGTGGGATCCTTCTTATTTAGGTGAAAGCCAGGGATAGTCGGGTAAAACAAAAGTGTCAGAATCAGCTGTTTCGTTTTTGATGTTTTAGTAATTTTTGCGTGTTTATTACAAGAAGCAAAAATTAAAAAAAATCACTCATTTATTTATTGAATATTTGCAGCTTCAACATTAAAAGAATCTTGAACAAAAACTGCACAACCAAGAACAAAGCAAAATGATTATGTTTTGTTTTGACACGAGTCTCATGATATAAGGCTAAATGAACTAATGAGAATCCCAGTGAATATTCGAAACAGCTGACTGGATCTACTGCTACCCATCAGATAAATTGTTAAAAATGCCTTGTGTAAGTCTTAAAAAGTAGACAAACAAAATATAAAATCTATTTTTATACTTGATGTTTCCTAAAATGGTATGCTACATAAAAGTGTATTTTATTTTTTTAAACAAAAGAGTACATGATGTTTTGAAGAGTTTGGACTTCATATTTTCAGTATAATTGAAATCTAGAACTTCCATGGTCTTTTTTTGTTGATTGGGATACAAAGATTTAGTTGTTGTGTACCTTCAATTGTTTTCAAGCAAAAACTAAAAAACATAAATTTAAATCTAAAAACTGGTTAAGTTGCGGTAAACAAATAGTATTAACATAAGTCATAGTAGTCTTTAAATTTTCCATGAAAATGGTTGGAGATACACACTAACTGAAACGTTGTATACTATTAACAAAAAAATGCAAAATAAAATAGCCAAACTAAATCTTAATTAAGTAAATTGAAAGTAGGATGCAGTTAAAATTTTCTTTTTATGTGTTACAGGCAAGTCATATAATATGGAATTCCTAATATCAAATTATTAATTGAGTAAATTTTCCTAAACCCTTTTTGTTATTAAAAGATCATATACAATGATGTAGGGTAAATAAAAGATATTTCTTAGAGTTTTACTATTTTAATTTATTTAAAAAATTCTAAATAAATAAGTACATCCTTTCATCTTCAGATGATTGCCTGAAGATTGCTGGACGTTCTTACTTCTTGAAAGTTTGTGTGTTTTCAAATAAATTAAGGTAATGGAGGTCCAAGAAACATGATTTTGTTTTCTTAAGTATTCAGTGTGTTAGTGCATTTTTGTTCATATTGTAAATAACTAAAGAGTAGAGTGAAAAAGGCAGTAACTATTACTTTTTAAAAATTTGATTTTTCTACATGAAAAAAGCAGTTTCAATCTAGCACATAGCAAGTATAATGCTATATTAATGTCATATTTACAACACTTTTGACAGAAAATTCACAATTAAACAATGCTACTTTCTAAGTTTCAAGTTATTAAAACTTTTTTTTCATTTCTAATTTGGGTATTCACCTGCTTTATTCACTTCACCCTTTAAACATATACAAGATTGTTTAAACGATGATAATGTTTAGTATTAAAAGATTGACACTATAATACATTAATGCTGCCTTTAAAAAATTAACTGATTAATTTTGGCTATAAAAAAAAGAGCATTACTACTTTAACCTAAAATAATTTGGTAAACCGTCATTGAAACAAATGTAGTTTTTAATTTATTTCATAAATACTATAAACAATTTTAATATTGTTAAATTATAAAAACAAGAGTCCCAATAACTGGCAAGCCACTACTATTATTATTTTTTTAGGAGTCCAGATGAAATATTCTTAAAAAGTATTATTTTGGTCCTCGTAAAATATGTAAAAAGTACACCTATCTTAGAAATTAAATCCTGGTCTGGAAACTGCTTTAACGATGAATTTATCATCCCAAAAATGATGTAATTGTCACTACCCGAAGTGCGTGTCATAGGCAGTTTATTCTAATAGAAAAGACGTGTCTACAAATATTAATATGGGTGTTTTAAATAATCAAATCCGTTTGTATTCGCTCTATATTGGGTGTCAACGAGTCCATTATACAAGCTATAACTCCTACAGTAAAATACATATTAAAATGACACTTGGTATAGGTAAATGGTATGGAAAGAGGAGAGTTTTCTCATATTTCTCACTTTTGGGTTACTTCTTGTTTAACCAGAAATTACTCCAATATTGAATTTTTAAATGTATATTTTAATGTTTTTTGATTCCAGAGACAATTCTAAATAATAATTAACATTTTGAAAGGTTTTTACACCTACTTAATATTTTGAGAGCCATTTGTAGTATTGCATCTAGGTGGCTCTTATTTATGATTTTATTTTTAATCCAATCGCAAATAAATTGGTATCATTAGATTTTTCAAAAAATCTTTTATTTGAAAAATGCTTTTCTAAAAGGGTTGCCATTTAAAAAAAAAATAGTTAGACACAAAATTGTCAATTTGCCCAATTTTTTTATTCCTATCTTTCATATAAGTCACTAAAACTTTGCGATTGTATTTTTGTAACATCACCTAGGGTCACTAGATTAATTTGCATCCAATCATAGCCACCTAGATGCAATATTAAAAATGGCTCTAAAAAATCAAGTAAAAAACTTTTTAAATGTCATATTCTTACTTAGAAATGTATTAGAAATCCAAAAATGTCAAAATATACAGGGTGTTTGTTCCATTTAAAAATTCAAATCGCAGCCATTTGCGGTCAAACCGAAAGTAACTGAAGAGTGAAAATTATGCAAGAACTCTTATCCGCTCAAACAATTTACCTATACCAAATCTCATTTTAATATGTCTTATACCCTAGCAGTTATGGCTTGTCTAATAAATTCGTTGACATCGGAGAGATGGTTCGTTCATATTAGATAATAGAATATTTTTTGTTTGTTTAAGATGTAGTAAGTTATAAGGAAATAGTACATTACAAACCGAGGTGGAAAGTGTTTCATTCCTGTTAAGAGAAAGAGAAGGTTTACCGAGGTGCGTAGTGCCAATTTGGTCTCAAAAATTTAATAAGAAAGTCATGAAACTTTTCACCGAGGTTTGTATGCTATTTTATTTACAGATAAGATATCAATTTTTTGAATTTTTATTTTAATTTGGTCCAGGAGGAAAGTTAACTCGCCTACCAAGAGATGAAATAAAAATCAGAAAATTGATATTTACAAACTTTTATAAAATCAACAATACATACATGGTTGTAAAGAAACCTACTACCTACTTGTAACAGGTTTTTTATAGCCCAGTTACAGCAAGTAGTAAGGTTGCAATTAATTTGCTGTAAATTTTTAGAGGAATGTGTTAAAGATGCTTACGTGCATATACAGATTCTTGACCGATGGGGTTTATAAGAGAGCAAATATATACCAAATTTTATTTTTCGAAAAAAGTTATTCTTGATTAATAAAATTTGCTTTTAAAAAATAGGCTTCACAAAGAAAAAATGTCGATTTTGTATACAGAGTTAGCAAAAACCTGAAAAACATTACTTTTCTCCAAAGATTACCTTTATGTTTTAGCAAAATATCATTTAGGAAATTAATTTAGAGTGAAGTTTGTAATTAATAAAAATAATAATACAAAATTTTATTGAACTCCAGTTTTGCCAAAACGTCTTAATTACATTCACATACCGCTGCAAATTGTGTTGTTTACGAATTTGGGGGAAGCAGGTGTTTCAAAAGAAAATTATAAGAGTATTTTAGGCTATTTTATTATAAAAATTAACGATAATAAATTTTTGATTACACTAAAATCAGATTTATGGAACTTTTTAATACACCTGTAAAATAAATAGTCATTTAAAATGCTATGTTAAATAAATTTCTTTTGTGACATTTTGCTTCAAAATAAAAAAAGTCCATTTTTTTACAAGCAAACATTTTATCAACCATAACATTTTCTCGATTTTGTTTCCATTTGTCCTCTTGTAAATCCCAGCTGTAGACAGTCTGAATAATATTTTCAAAATATTTTATCCAAAAACTAGGACATGGGTAAAAAAAATGGGATTTGCGAAAAAAACCCTTTCTCCCAAAGGAAATCTAAGTTTTGTATCAATCCTCTATCTGTTTTTTTTTCGTTTGTTTAATGATATTATATCGTCACATCACAAATTTCGCCAAAAAATCTGCCTTCTTCTAATTAAAGGCATCTGAAAGTCCTGCAAAAGAAAATTATATAGTGAAAAAAATCAATCCACAATAGTTTTTGAAAAATATAGGTCATTTTGTAAAAGTTGGAGTTAGTTAATAAAATCTGAATACAAAAAGAGGATTTGCTATAGATTTTTTTTGGGGAGAGTCAATTTTTTTTCGCAAATTTAAAAATAACAATTTTCTTTACTTAGGTGACCTCCTAAAGGCTAATAGCATTTGGTGTGAGTCCCATGTCTCAGTTTATATATATATATATATATATATATATATATATATATATATATATATATATATATATATATATATAATAATTTGAAAATATTATTTACGTCAGGGAGGATGTAATTACTGGAATAAAAACAGATTTATTAGTCCGTCAATTTTAAGATCAATTGGAAAACTGTTAGCCCGGGCGTAAGAAACATCACGAAGGCATAAAAGAAAACAATCGTTTGCGTCATCAGGTTTAAAAAATGGAATCCCAAATATCAAGACTGCCTTATTTCATCGCAGTAGACCAATTTATTCACAGCAATTCTTTTTTTTATGAATGGTTTTCGAATCGTGAAATCTGAGCGACAGACCTTTTTAAAATTATGCTAAATTTAACCAGTTACAAACCCATATACCAACAAAAAACGAAAATTCCAAGCTTATCTAAAATAGTTATCTATTACTTGATTTCTTGTTCTTAGGCCTTCAGGATGCCAGTTGCCATTATTCACTAAAAATAATATAAAACAAATTAAAATATTTTTAATATCAATAGGTATCATGTGTCACTAAGAGTTATGAAAGGGAAGCAGGTAAATGACCATCTTTTGAAAAAAAAATGTGTCCCGGATTTCTGATTATACTTATTATAACTTTATTTGGAAATGTTTTTGCTAGAACCGTAGGGACATGTATTAGTCATAATCTGTGTAAAGACTTTTAGCATGTGTCCTAGCAGTTTGAAAGATTCCGTGCTGTAATTGGTTTTAGTCGTAATGTTTACAATTTTATTGAAATGAGTAATCAACTTAACTAATTATTTTGGTAAATACTTAAGTATAAAATAAAATCACAAAATAGTTCTTAAACTCTTATTTATAATATAACATAATTCTTGACGCTTTTCTGGGCACAGATAATATAGTACTATATTATTTTAAGAATTTTACTTTACGAACCACTCCATGCTTACCAAAATAGGTTGGTTTTTGCGAGAAAAATATAGCATCATCATACAAATTAAGGCATCTCATGCAAGAAATATTTTAAACTATAAAAACAGAGTTACAGTTTGATGGCCGTTTACTTGCTTATTTAAAACTTTTAAGAAATGTATATCAGTCTAATATTGTACCTAAGTTATTTTTAAAAAAGTATTTTCTAAGATATAATATAGGAACTAGTCAAATATATGATTTAGTTGAGTTGGGTCAATAAAAGCCATTTTTGCTTATATAAAAAAAAAATCACAATACAGTAATAGTTTTATACATACACTTCTGTTAATCTGCTCTCATCTTGGCCATCTGGCAGCTCTATATTTTGATCTTCTTGGACAGGTTGTAGGAGACCCTGTGCATTATGGATAAATTATGTAGAACCACACATGTGTAAACAATTTTACCCGCCCTGACAGAGCTGTAGTGCAAGGTTCTCTGCTTTAATAAGCATCGAAACCTCTGCTTAAGGACCCCAAAACATCTTTCAATACAATTTCTCGCCCTGATTTGGGCGGCAGTATACTGCCCTTCTGGGGAATTCTCATCGGCATCCGGAATTGGTGTAAGGAGCCATGGTTCTAAGGGATAACCCGAGTCACCTAAAACAATCAGAGTATTGGATAAAAATAATTGTGGATTATGTTTTTTGAAACTCTGAATGACAAGAATTGTAGTAACTTTTGTTTATTATAGCTGCATATTCTCCTATACTATAGTCATAAGGTTTTTAGAATGGAAATCCTAAATGCATATAAATAAAACTTGCCATCTAAGCAGAGCTGGTAAACTCTCAAGTGGCCCAAGGATAACCTTAAAAATGCAGTTTGAAAGTGCCGAAATCTGTGAATCTTTTATCATTTATCCTTTGTTAGGGGTAATTTCGGTGACCGCTTTATAGGCACATTTTATATTATTAATTTAAACCACTTTTTAATACAATTTTAATTATTTAAGCTTTTAATATAATGTTTTCTCAAGTTTGTGCAACTTAAGTATAGTATACTGTATACTTTTACATAGTTTAATTTTTATATTCTGCTTTCTAATGTTTGTTTTTATTTTTTTTTTAAACATTGTATAGTTTATAAGTTTTTTTAATTCCTTAACCTTCAGTTAAAAATTAAATTTGTAAATTGTTTTTAAGGGTTTCTAAACTGCCTAGGAAGGTGTTTAAAAGGTCTGTACAAAATGCTACTACAAATTCCCTTGGAACAAAAAATACAACGATCTCAACGCAATTAACCCTAGTGGAAAAGTTAATTGCTTGCAAGATCGCAGGAGTGTAAAATTTTCCATTTACTTCTATAACTCGGACAACCTGTATCTCGCAAACGATTAACTTTTCGTCGACAGGTAAATTGCTGGTTTGGATCGTATTCCTTAAAGAGTCAATGTTAGCATTTGTGCAGTACTGGGCTACCATAGAGTATCGGAGCTTTTAAGGACAACTAATAGTTACCTAAGCGTTAGACAAATGGAGTTGTTTTGCTTACCAGCAAAAAGCCAAGAACCACGACATTTTCATTAATAATAATAACTTTCTAGCGTGAAAGCATATATCGAACGCATAGGAGATAGATACCAGCAACGTTTATCTTTGTAAACTGAATCCAAGAAACTCAAGCGGCGTTTCAATTCAATATTTTAAGAGTTAGCGTCACACAAATCTAAAAATATAAGTTTTAATGTGTAATTAAAAATAAGCATAATAAAAAACAATAATTTAAAACGCTTGGTATATTACCATTTAGTTATTCAAGCTGTAAATCCTTTTTCTGTTTTAAATGCACAGTGCTGGGACGCACTTTTAGATTCATCAGATGGTGTTACAATTGCTATGTGAGTGCAATCGATAGCGCCAATTACACCAGGGAAACCATATTTATCGCAAACCCTAGTAATTACAGTCATTAAATAAATGGGTTATTTATTTCATTGTATTATTACTAACTGTTCTTTAATAATATCTTTTTCTTGTCTGGTCCGAGGAAAATGAATGTATCGGCGAACTAAATTTTCGTAGATGCAGTCGGTGGTCTCAGTAAGGATTTTGCTTACAGTCGATTGCTCTAAGCATAAATTTAAGTTTTGTCCTACACATTTCTGATAACTGCCATGCCCCACAAAATATAGCATTGTCAAAACCTGTAAGTGTATAATAAAATTATTTATTGTTTTTGAGTTTTAATATAATATACCTTTTTACCTTAAGTTCGCATGCTACTCCGTAGTATCCTATGTCGCGTTCTTAAATAGGGTCGCATAAGATTGATGATTTGCCAAACAGATTCGTTTGGAAATCTATAAATTTAAAGAAAACCTGATCGGGTATCTGAAAAGGATCGCTGGAGTCTCTTATATTACGCCTTTGTAGGTTCGCATCATATCTTAAAAAAATGTTTTGTCAATAATATAAAACAATCTAAAGTTTTACTTACCTCATAATTTCATTTTGCTTAATTGTTGCAATAAAAACAAGTTTATTAGTCCGTCCATTTAAGAGACCAATTGGAAAACCGTTGGCCCGGGCGTAAAAAATATCAAAAAGGCATATAAAAGAAAACAATCGTTTGCGTCATCAGGTTTTAAAAAATGGAATCCCAAATATCAAGACTGCCTAATTTCATCGCGGTAGGCTAATTTATTCACAGCAATTGTTTTTTTTTATGAATGGCTTCCGAATTGATCTGCTTTGCGACACACTAAATTTTCTCGGTTAAAATCTTTAAAAAAACATTAAATATAAATAAAATATTCAAATCCTTTTAAAAAATAATTTGGTAATTTCTTTTTTATTAATTTTTTAAATTTCTGTTTTTTTTCCTTTATAATAATAACATCATGACAAAACGAATGCCTAAAACTAGCAGGGCACAATTCGAAGCCCTTTTAAATTTTGTAGAAGAAAATAAAATTATTTTAAGTGGCAAAACCACACCCTTTGACACAAAAAAATTCAAAATTTGTGGAAAAGTTTTTCCGAAGAAATTAACGAAAAATGTATTGGTCCACCAAGAACTTACCCGGAACAATGGCGCCATGTAAGTACACTTTTTTGCTATTAGTATGTCTCTTAAATAAAATAAAATAAAACTTTGATAAATTTATTAATAATGTATATATTATATTAATAATAGGTGTTCAACGAATGGAAACATAACACTAAAAAAAAGCCGAAATATTAAGGTGGCCCTTACTGGAACAGGGGGCGGACCTCCATCAACAATTGTATTAACAGACCTGGAGGAACGGTTATTGGGCCTAATTTCGAATATTCATTTAGGAGATCCGTCTCTCAGGACTCCTTAGAAAGTGAACTGGCTGGTAAAGAGTTTTAAAGTTTTACTTAAATATTTAATTTTCATATTACATATACAAGGTGTTTATTTAAAAACTTACCACCATATTTATTTGCGAAGGGACATATTTGAGAAAATCGCGGAAACACGTCAAGATATTTATTGAGGGGAACATTTTTACAAAAAATTTTCGACGCCCCTTCAACCCCTTAACCACCAGGGTCACTACCACAAAATTCTTAAATGAGAAAGGGGTCAGTGATACATCATTTTAAAAGCAACTGATAAACATAGATATGCTTAATGTGGTATTTTCTTAAAGCTCTTTTAAATTAAGCAGCAACTAAGTTTATTAGTTTCCGGAAATATGCCCATCCAAATCAGGTATTCAGCTAATATTTAAAGTACCACCACTTTGTAGTAGGTAAAGGCATGTATTAATTTTCTCCAAACTGTCTCTTTTTGCAGATAACTTAAGTGGTAAATTTATAAATAAACACCCTGTATATATACAGCAAAAAGAATAGAGAATTTTGTTAAATAAGATTAGTTTAAATTTCAACTTTGATCATGGTTATCTCAGAACGTTTTTGCCAAATGATTTTAACACTTCCAAAGATGTAGTTACTTAAATTGTCCAATGATTACGAAATAACCAATTTGCATAGTTAAGTGGGTTTCTTGTCCTTTTATTTTTATAATTTTCTGGGGTTAAACACAAAATCAACTTTTTATATTACGTTACGATTAAAAATGATCTTTAGTCGCTAATATTTAGTAGTATTTGCCAGTTAAAAAGTGGCAATAAAAAAATATAAAGCCATTTTCAGAAATAAATTTAATTTAACTTTTTAAACATACAGAAATAAAAACAAACATATTTTTATGTATTAAAATATATTTTAATACAATATACAAAATAACTATAATTAATAAAAAATATATACCAGTTTACAAAAAATAAAAGTATGATATGCGATTTAGTAATTTATTAATCTAAGCTTTTATCAACAGGTCTAGCTAAAACTAATAATAACCTAACTTCACATAATTTTACCTGACTTAAAAAACAGTTAATTTTTGGTTTAAGTTTTCATATATACTAGTTTATTACTTCATAATTTTAAGAAGGTCTATAAATTTTATAAACTAGATATTTTTGTATACGCTTAAAAGTATAGAAGCTAAGAGCTATAGAAAATTTTAAATAAAAAGTTACATAAAATTAAACAGAGCATCCTGTGGTGATTTTGTACAAAATGGCGTATACAAATAAAATACAAATATTGTAATATATGACAAGGAATAACACTTTTTTAGGAACAAGCAATGCCATTAAGGATGTCCCCGAAGTAATAACTAATGAAACTCAGAATCCTGATATTATTAAAGGTATTTGTTTTTCTTTTATAATACCATAGATCAGGGATGGTGAACCAATGGCACGCGGGCCCAAGTTGGCACGCAACGTAAAAATTTGGGCACGCGAATATGTTGATGTCCTTTTAATATGAATGGAAGTGAAAGGAGAGAAGTTTGAAGCTTTTTTATCTTTCAAATTGTTTTGTCTTAAAAGTAATTTATGGTATGCCAAAGACAACATTTTACATTTTTGTACAAAAATGGCATGTTCATACGAAAAGGTTCGCCATGCCTGCCATAGATAATTGTCTTAAAATTGTTTGTTACATCATAACAGCTAGATATTTAGATCATATTATATACTATCTATATATTTATTAAATATATGGGATATCCCGTATTTACAAATACATTTAAATATTTTATTAAATTAAATAAAGTTACTAAATAATATTGAAAAAAAAATTATAATAATATAAATGAAAAAAATAAGTTTAAACGCTCATTTGGGCGATTTCTTACTTAATTAGAAATGGAACTGCCTGGTAAGGGTTTTTTAAGGTTTTGCTTAAATATTTGGTTTTTCATATACACCATTTTATTTTATTTTTCTTAAATTTACCCTAAACGTTAACTAATCTAAAAATAAATAATAATTTAAATAAAACATAATAAAAACAACAATAATAATACAAAATTTAAAACTAATCAAAAACTTATAAACTAGCTAAAACTAATAAAACTAAAAACTAAATTAATTCTATTATGTACATTTTTTTTAGAAACCCCTAATGTGGACACTGTTTATGTGGATGTGGAACCATCAAGTAAAGATCCACCAAATAAAAAAATTAAAAATGGTATTATAATTTACAATTTTATTTATTTTTCGTATAATAATAATAAAATTTTAGTACTATCAAAAAGAAAGGACCCTCAGCCTTCAACAGCTTTATTAGCAGCCTGCGAGAGCTACATCGAAGGTCAAAAAACAACCAAATCTTCTCAAGAATTGCAGGCAGCCAGCTTGGCTGATTTAAGTCAAGCAATCAAAGATCATACGGCAGTAATAGCCCAACAAAATAGAATTAAGGAGGAAAGAAATAATATTGAATTAATGAAATTAAAATTTAGTTACCTTCAACATTTTGGGACCCTAGAGGGTTTTGACCGTCTTAAAGAATAGGTTTTAAATTTATTAATTCAATGTTGTTTCTTTTCTTCTTAATTATGGTTTGCTAAAGTTTGATTGCGCACACGAGAAAAATAGTTATTTATTAGATAAGTGAGTTATATTACATATAAGTCACGCAAGAAAAGTTTAACTCTCGAGCCCGAAGGGCGAGAGAGGTAATTTTCTTAAGTGACTTATATGTAATAACTCACGTGTCTAATACAAAATTTTATCCAACACTTTCGTATAAATCGTTTTTAATATCGAAAATAATTTGAAAACGTCATCCATTATTTGTTACTTGTCATTGTCAACACCAGCAACAAAATTTTGTATTGTCTATAATTCACTAGTGAGCTAAAGGGTACTTTAGCTCACTAGTGACTTATAGTACACTTTATATCCTCAAAATCTGATCAATTATGTAGATATTATATGTAAGTGTTGGATAAAATTAATTTAATTTTACTATTACTATCGTTATCTGCTTTGGGGATTCTTCTAATTGATAAAATATTAACTTACTCCTTTACTGTGCTTTAATGTTAAAAACTGAAAGTA
>JACEGR010008048.1:0-41545 GCA_014170235.1 Listronotus bonariensis
CAGAATCAGCCAGTCAATTATACAAATAGGCAATGCGTGGAAAAGAAACAGTCTAACGCGAATACAGGCATGCAACATTTCGGATTGGGTGTTTTGTTATTTCATTACTGGCCGACATACCTTTAAAATAGCTGATGCGATATATCATTAAAAGGTTGACTGCCATGGCGATCGAATACGCTCGCCAAGTAGATATGCCACTAAGGTCGTATATGCCCGCTATGCAGGCGATAACATTTTCGATCTTTATTTGCCAGCGGACTTATTAAGAATGTTTTAAGATACAGTAAACGACCGCTGAGGCCTACAATGCTCGCCTATATGTGCGAGTTTTGGAACTGCCAGAAAAAATTAGATATAGTCTTTTAAAAAGACATTTTTATAAGTGTTTTGTACTTAGCGTCTGGGGTATTTTTCTGGTTTATATATGGCATTCAACCTGTTAATATCTGATATATATGGCTAATATCCGATACTTTGATATTTTCCATAAATATCGTAATACTTAGGATCCCCAAAAACTTAAAAACATATATCTTCAAAACAATGGATTTCCAAAACTAAATAGGCCTTTAATTTTTTTATCGTAATTAGAAAACACTTTGTATATATTTCTTTTTATTTTGTTCAGATTAAAAATAAAGTTTTAACATCTTTTAGGTGTTAGACAAAGGATGTTTAAAAGTGACGTGTCAAGACGAAGAACTTATATTGTATCATGATCAGTTACGTGAAATGGTGAACTGGATAGAAGACATTCGAAGGGCTATTGATGAATATGTAGAAGACAGGTAAATATGCAAAAACAAAGAAATTTAGTATGTTAGATTTACATTTATTTTCATTTATTTTAGAAAAACTTTAAGGAAGGAAAGTTCTAATAGAAGAGCAGTTAAAAGAAAAGACATAAATGAGTATCATGAAATCGGACTAAGCCCAGGTCAGCCTCTTAAGAAAAGGAAATTTACAGTAAGTTAGAAAATGCTACCTGTAGTAGAATTCCCAAGTATTATACAGTGTGTTTGGGAACTTTGGTATGAAACTGCTATGGTAAATTGCTCTTTATCAAAATAAAAAAATAAGTTCATTTTAACATGAGTCAGCATATTCTGCTTTCATAAGATACAGGGTGTTAAAGTCATAAAAAAGGGTATTCGTAAATATCTTAAATGTTCTTTACTTAATGTTGTAATTTGGCAATAATATTTATGGCATTAGGAAAAAAATTAGCACTAAAGAGTTGAGAGAGAGATCATCTTTTTTCTTAGTAGAAAGTTATTAAAATCACTCAAAATAACAAAATTTCATTAAATATACCAAATTTGATGGCCGTTTTCTTTAACTTGCTATTTATTTTTTTATACTACTTCTAAAAAAATGTAAAGATCAATACCTAAACTTCTTAAAGATATAATAAATTAATTTTGATAGGAACATTTAATTTTTGTGACTATGGTGGGTGAAAAGCGGCTGATCTTTCCCAACTCCCTTAATAAATCTTGTGGCGTCACCTAAAAGAATATTCCTAACATAAAAGGGTACGTCACTGACTGTGAAATTGAATTTTTGTATGTTTTTTAGATTGAGCAAAGAAAAACACAGCTTTTATGTCTCCTTGTTTTTTATTTTTTATTTATTTATTTTTTAATCTTGTTTAGTTTAAGAGAAAAAAATAAAAGCTAATACATACATACCTAAACTTCTGATAGATATTTAATAAATTAATATTAAAAATAACTTTTAATTTTCGTCGCTTTAATGGGAGAAAAATAGATGATCCTTACTCACCTCCTTTAAATTCAGTGCCGTCTGGAGCGACACCTAAAAGAATATTTCTAACATAAAAAGGGTACGTCACTGACTGTGAAATTGAATTTTTGTATGTTTTTAGATTGAACAAATAAAAATACAGCTTTTATACCTCCTTAGTTTTTTTGTATCTTGTTTAGTTAAATAGAAAAAAATTAAAATTCACTTAATTACATATTTCTAGAACATAAAACAAACAATGGAGCAGAGATGGGTCAAACACTGAAATTCGAATACGAATACCGAATATCGTATAAAAAAGTATTTATATACTGAGTATTTAAATACGAAGAAAAAAAGTATTCTAATACTGAGTATTCATGAATACTGAATAGCATAAAAAAGTCGTTACCTAAAATAGATCGGCATCACCTTGTTCTCAGTACTTTTATTTTGAGAAAAAAAAAAGGTCCTTACCAAATAAATTACAATATTGGGTACTTCAAATACCAGTATTTATATACTTTAAATCGCGGCATTAGAATACTGGTCTACATCAGAAAAAATATAGAAAAGTTCATAAAAACATGAGTCCACAAATTGTTCGTTCTCAAGGACTCAAAAATTTCAGAAACACCCATTTTAATGTAATTGTTAAACTGGATATAAACCTTATTTAAATAAGTATTTGTTGTTGTTGTTACATAATTGCCATTTAAAAATTATAAAACTAAATTTAAAAAAAAGTGTATTTTTATATTTTTATTTGCTTAATCTAAAGAAAGCAGAACAAATTACACTTATATCAGTGGCGTACTGTTTTTTGTTAAAAATATTTCTTCAGTTTCCGCTCGGGACGCTACTGGACTTATTAAATGTAAATAAGTTCTGATAATTTAACCCCCTTAATGCCATAAATAACATTGCCAAATTAAAACAAAATTGGTTAAAGGATATTTAAGAAAAAAAAAACACTTTTTTACAATTTTAAGACCCTGTATCTTAAGAACAAGGAATTTGTGGACACAAACAATGTTTAAAAGAACTTTTTTCATATTTTTATAGTAGAATCCGCCCTTAAATTATCTTAACGAAATTTTGTAAAACCCTATATTTAAAACTTCATTAAAGTCACCATGTTTATTTTAATTCAAATTACAAACGAAAGTTTCTTTAAAACTTCTAAAAACTAATAGGTCAGTTTCTAAGCAAAAAATAATACAATTAAAGTATTGTTACGGTTTACTATCGCTTTCCGCAACTTGGTTTCAACAATTCAAACACTTGACAACAATAAAACAGTTTATTAAAATCACTACAGTAACACTAAAGCGTACACTTTACTTTTCTACCATTTTTTTCAATTATATCAAACAACCAGTGTTGGATTTACCAGCAGGCTAAGTGGGCTGGAGCCTATGGCGGCAGATTTACTTCTTAAATTGTTTATTTCAATTTAGAAACGTTGTGAGAGTAAAAAAATGGAAGTCAGGACTTTTTATTTTTTGGTCCTGAAAAATTTTTGACCAAAAAACATTTTTTGCCCTTCAAAAATGTTTCCCCAACCAAAAAATTAAAAATTAGAGGCGGCAAATATGTAAATCCGCCTCTGCAAACAACTAACTGACTGGGACTTACTCCAGCCTTATATTCGTAATTTACCTATTCCATAAAATTCTAAAATACTAGCAACTAACAACATACACTACTGTTATCTAAGGATGCTACCATGTAACAGTTTATACGCATCGTTACACGGCCCCCTCTTTAATCTGATTGACCCGATTAGCTACTAGATTGCTATGATACTTAATACTATCTAAATGAACGACTTTCATTTTACACTTGGGGTTATTTTGGATTTGATGGACTAAATCGTTTATGCTCTTTATCACCTTTTAGACATAAGTCTTCATCGGCACTTGCTCGGGCTAAGTTGGTGGCATTTTGTTTCGCTAAAGCTTGTCACCTGTCCAATAAAGTTAAAGCAACCATTAAAGTATCATGTATCGGGATCAGACCATCCAGCTCCCTCTATGCTA
This sequence comes from Listronotus bonariensis, assembly GCA_014170235.1. NCBI lineage: Eukaryota > Metazoa > Arthropoda > Insecta > Coleoptera > Curculionidae > Listronotus > Listronotus bonariensis. Next base: position 3,792 of record JACEGR010008048.1, read on the forward strand.
TGGCGATATAAGTCAAAGGAAGGGAATCGTCACAAGCAGGGATATCCGATCCAGTTAAACAACATCGCGATAGCTTTGGTACTTCTTCAAGATAAGTGTTGTTAAGTTGTCCAAAGTTTGATTCCTTAACCTAATCTTCATAACATATACCCTCACCTCCAGTCACGACGATGAGACTGGCTTTGTAGTGGTTGTCCAAGTAATCTCTTAAATCCCAATCGTCACGAACAGAAATCTCGGATCCGGTTAAACGACATGGCGATAGCTTTGGTATTTCTCCAGGATAAGTGTTGTTAAGTTGTCCAAAATTTGATTTAGCTAACTTACCAAATCTTCATGACATATGTATACCCTCACCTCCAGTCACGTCGATGCGACTGCCTTTATAGTAGTTGTCAAGGTAATGTCTTAAATCAGAAGAGTTGATTGAACAAATGTTAGCAGTGGGCCCCAAAATTGTGTTAGCCAAAGGTGTCCCTGATAAGCAATAGCGTGTAAATGGTCAGAGACAGTTTCTTGGAGGTTAGATTTGACTTCCTGCATCTCACTTAGGATGACACCTCTTTCAATTTCAGCTTCCCCTAATTTGGCGTTTTGAACGATGTCTGCCAGAATTTTAACCTTTAGATATTTGTTCGCTTCCTATTTTTTGGCCTTTTTATATGTTTTGTTATATTTGTTTTTTGGGTTAAGGTAAAAAAATTAGATTATACTTCTTCAATCTTCAATATACATATATGGTTTATTTCAATCCTTCAACATTTCTTTTAGTCTTTTCAAGCTATAAATTGATATTGAAGATTTCTTATCTCAAAAATATATACTATACTTACAAAGATAAAAAATGTGCGTATTATTTATTAAAATTTTAATTGCATTAAAAACTTACTCACTATAATTGAATGGATGGCTCATTATTTAATAGGTGCCTAAATCAGTGAGCGTTTACAGTGTACTTGTGTGCATCAAAGGCTAACAGATTTTAGCACCCTGGTGGCTTCAACAATTCAAGCACTTGATAACACTAAAACACTATTTAAACCACTACAGTAACACTACAACATACACTCTACTTTTCTACTATCTTAACTCTATCACCCATATCAAAAAATTAACTAGCCGGGGCTTACTCCAGTCTTATATACCTAATTTACCTATTCCATACAATTCTAGAAAGTCATACTTCTCTAGGTAATTCTACCCATTATCTATATAACATACTAGAACCTTACAACATACGCTATTGTTATCTAAGGATGCTACCATGTGACAGTTTATACTTGTTATACCGGGTGTTGCTCCGTCGAGCGGGACATAGGGAATCCCATGTAAATTTTGAAGTAGTCAAATATTGGCTCCCCTAATTATTTTAGAAAAAAATGCTATCAGGACTTATTGAAGATCACAGTAAGTTCCACCCAAAATGAAAATTTGAGCATTTTTCAACCAACCAGTAAAGAGTAAGCTGCTTAATACTTCTGCAAACGTAGTATCTCATTATGCACCCTGTACTCTAGAAATCAACAATAAAAAACACCATATCGATTTATTAGTGACAATTTAGATTATTAATTTATAATGTCATTGCCAAAACTGAACAATTGTATACGGGAATTTCAAAAAGAATCCTCGCATTTTATTTTAGTTTACAGCTAATTCCAACACATGCACTCACAGTTACGCAAGACAATAAAACAAATTTTTCTACATTTAGAAGTCAATTTATGACGAAACTATCAGGATTTAATCAAATGCTCAAATATTCCTCCATTAACTGCCAGACAATAACCCAAACGATTACAAAACTCATTTCTTACGTTGGCTAGTTGGTACATCGATATTCTGGCACGTTCAGCGGAAATAGTATTCCTTAGGTGGACTAAATTTTCATATTTTTTATTGGTAGCTTAGTTTTTAAATGAAATAGAAAGAAAATAGAATGAATAGAAAAAAATCGTTTGGCGAAAGATCACGTCGATTTTCTTCACATTTGCAATTATTGATTACTGTGCCTGTACTTTCAAATTTTTTATCGTCCGTTCTATTGTCGATTTACTTAGTATTGGCCTATTGGGAAAATAGGCTGCAAACGTGTCCGCTACTCTTCGATAACTATATCCCTGGTAAAACCATTTTATAATAGTGATTTTTCTTGATTTAGGTAGTTTATTATTTAAGAATGATGTGACATTGATCTGACAACTTGAGAGTAAGAGGTTAAATAATTTTTCTAGTATTTTATTATAAACTTCTAATAATACAAGGCGGGTAAGAAGATAGGAGATTCGTAACTTATTTTAGCATTTATCTCTTAGCTCGCGGACTGAGAAGAGCTGAAATTTGTACACTGGGTATAACTTTTCGTGCTCTTTAAAAAATCCTCATTATATTTTCTTCTAAAATAATTAGGGGCGCCAATATTGGACCACTTCAAAATTTATATGGGATTCTCTATGTCCCGCTCGACGGAGCAACACCCGGTATACACGCATCGTAACAGTATCTCAAAAGCCAGAGAATATTTTAAAAAATGCATTAAAAAGTCTTGGTATGATTATTCAACCAAAACATTTCTGAAATCTTTTAAAAAGAAATAATTATGTTGTCTGTTTACCTAAATAATATCTTGTTTTAGGAATTAGAACAGCCTTCAATAAGTCCAAAATGGAACAAAAAAGTAGCAGCCAGAAGATCAATTCATTCTGCTTGCAATTCAACTCCTATTAAATTGGAAAGTAATCCTGAAACGAAATATTTTAATTCTGAAGGTTTTCCTGTAATGAAACTTAGTGATTTTGGCAGCGAAAATGATTTAAGGGTGAACGGAATTAAGACAGGTATGAAGCCAATATCGACGCTAATATTTAAATAATATATATATTTTTTTTTAATTTTTTGTCCCCAACTTTAATGTTATTTGTTAAAAGTAGTTTTAAAATATTGATAGTTTATTTTAAAACAAAATTTAATTTCTCAATTAAGGGCTATTTTGTTATTTTAAATGGAATTTTGGGATTAAGTTTAAGCCTTGAATAAAGGCTATATTTAAATTTTTAAAAATATTTTTAAAATTTTGTCACACCCTGTATAGTGGCAAACACAATTTTTTTCAATAAATTTTAAGGCTAGTTAATGAAATATGTATTTTTAAATTATTCAGAAAGTACCAAAAAATGTAATAATTTTTTAAAATTTTAAATTTGAAATTTTTTAATGGCTTTATTTATGAAATTGGAGGGAAAACAATTATTAATATATTAGTACTGTCATGTAGAGTTAAAAAAGGAACCATTTCTTTTACCAAAAGTATACTATAATTTCGGTCATAAGCGAGATGGCTATATTGTTTCTGTTACGACATTTTTCATCACTATTCTGGGTGCGGGGTATAGCGGGTTATTGCAATTTTAAGCGGAAAATGGCGCACACTTTTTTCGTGCGCCAGCTACCATTTTCCGTTGATCCGCGTGTATTATATGATGTAATTGGGGTTGCGTTCGATTTTTTTATGTATGTTTTAAGTTTAGTTTTAAGCAAAAATGGATAGTATGACTCATGTGACTGTGGAGTATTTAAAAAATAACTTTAGCTCTTTGAGTTTGGAGCAGAAAATTGAGATAAAAACGCGGGAAGACCTATACCTGAAATTAATTTAACTCAGACCACAAAGGGTAGCTAGAGACTTTAATAGAAAGTTTAAAATGGAAATGTATGAAAAAAATAACTGGATTTGTGGGTGCAGTACAACTAACCGTTTATTTTGTTATCCCTGTTTGTTGTTTGGTCGTGGGGTCGCAGAGCCTGCCTGGACAAAAAATGGAATAGCCGACTTGGGACATTTAGCACAAAAAACTAAAAAGCATGAAAATACTCAAGCTCATATCAATGCGCAACTGGAAATGCAGCTTTTGGGAAAAGTAGATATACGGCAGCAGTTGGACAATGCATATAGGCAGTCTATTCAACAGCAAAATGATCAAGTTATAAAGAACAGGTACGTGCTTTCAAAAATTATTGATTGTATAAAATTTTGCGGGGCTTTTGAATTAGCACTCTGCGGTCACGACGAAAAAGAGGGTTCATCAAATCCTGGTGTTTTTAGAGGATTAATCAATTTTACTGCCGAATTAGACATAGCTCTTAAAGAACATTTTGAAAAATCTACAGTGTTTAAAGGGATTTCAAAGATAATTCAAAACGAATTGTTAGATTGCATGTTACAAGTGGCCCAAGAAAATATTAGAAAAGAAATTTTAGAAGCTGAGTTTATTGCTGTTATGGCTGACGAAACAACGGATGTAGCTAATTGTTTCCAAATGACTACAGTATTTAGGTATATTTTACCAGATGGAAGGCCAGTTGAACGTTTTTGGAATTTTGTCAACCCACCTGACCATGATGCAGCTAGTCTTTCAGAATGTGTAAAAACTAATTTAAAACAAGTGCTAGATAAACCAGAAAAACTTATTGCGCAAAGTTATGACGGCGCTAGTGTTATGAGTGGACCTGTTGGAGGAGTTCAAGCTTTTATTCAACATGAATATATTTATAGGTTTTTCGTTCACTGTTATGCTCACCAACTGAATTTGATTTTATCTCAAGCTACTAGCCAAAATCAAGAAGTACGGGTGTTTTTTCAAATTTAAGTGATATTTCAAATTTTTTCTCTCATTCTCCACAACGAGTTGCAGTTTTGGATGAAATTGTGGGTGCAAGAGTTCCTAGATCTTCTGCTACAAGATGGAATTTTAAAAGCAGATCGATAAATACAGTGTATGAATATCGTGAATTGTTAATAGAATGCATGGACAAAATAGAAGCTACTTCAAAACAAACTGTTACTATTAATCAAGCTACTGCTATTGGCCGTATGTTACAGGATTCTAAATTTGTGTTTTGGCTGACTGTATTTCATCGGATATTGCCACATGCTGATATTTTATATAATCAGTTACAAATAATTAATAGTTTAAAAAACTAAAAAACACGCTTTTATATGCAACCGAACTAAAAATTAGAAAATAATTTTTCATTAAAAAAAATATTGTCATTTCATAGTAAAAAGCGTGGGGTGCATTTTACTATTTTTTCATAACTTTTCCATCATAGATATTTGCAAATATAATAATTATAACATTTAATATATTTATCACCCCACGCTTTTTACTATGAAATGACAATATTTTTTTTAATGAAAAATTATTTTCTAATTTTTAGTTCGGTTGCATATAAAAGCGTGTTTTTTAGTTTTTTTAAACTATTAATTATTTTTCATTTTTTAGTTTTTGCTACTCTTGACAAAATGGCGAAAAATTTTTTTAATGAACAAGAGTAGCAAATTTTAAAATTTTTCCAACAGATTGCAACTCACTAAAAAATTTCTTCTTCATTAAGTAGCAAAGTTTGAAATTTTGCCAACAGATGGCAATCCAGGCAATGTTTGGACCGTTGCCAACATATTGCAACCCACTAAAAAATTTCTTCTTCATTTAATAGCAAGTTTGAAATGTTGCCAACAGATGGCAACCTAGGTGTTGTTTTTATAATATAATGGAATTTTTTTCCTGGCGATCAAAAACAAGATAACGGGATACTGTTTGCAGATTATTGCATTGTCATGTTTCCTTAATACGTGTGCAAAGTTTCAAAGAAATCGAATAGCTGGAAGTTGGTTAAAATTAGGCTCAAAGATTCCGTTACATAGGCAGCCAGATGGATAGATAGATAGTTACAACCCAAGTTAATAAAAGCGTGTTAAAAACAGTCACTGACCCAGTGCAAATACACACAGCTATAAAGTGTTTTGAGAACTGCATCCAAAAAGAGAGAGACAGTTTGGAAACAATTGAAAATGACATTCCTGACGATACAAATACTACTACGACTCAAACTAAAAGGCGACGTAAAAAGGAAGACTCGCATATTTCCAGAACGGTAGCAGCCAAGGAAGTTTGTGATACAATAATTACCCACGTTAAAGAAAGATTTTCTTTTACAAATCATTTAAATGTTGCTATTCTTTTTTCCTGTGACAAATTTCCACATTTTGAAAAGCATTTTCCAATGCAATATTTGGAAAATGTAGTAGAAGCATATTCGTTTTTAGATAAAGTTCGCCTTCAGACTGAATTAGAATTAATTTACCGTAGACCTGATTTCAGAAATATGAGTGGTGCTATAAGTTTGTTACAGTTTTTTATAGAAAATAATCTTCAGAGCATATTCTCTGCCACCTTTAAACTGTTACAAATAATTGTTACCATACCAATGACTACGGCCGAAGGTGAACGATGTTTTTCAACATTGAAGCGAATAAAAACTTTTTGAGGAGTTCTATGAATGAAGAAAGAGTAACAGCCCTAGCAATGCTATCTATCGAAAAAAAATTTATAGAAAATATTCCCGACTTTAATAAGGCTGTTATTGATAAATTTTCTGTAAATAAAAACAGGAGAATGGACTTTACTTTTAAGCATTGTACCCATTAGAATTTTTGTAATAAATTTGCTTTCTTGAAAAAAATCACTTGTTGCTCGTTCTCCTTTTTCCTTTCCTTTTAGGTTTAGAACGCTAAAAAAATTTTTGGTAGTTGCAAAAAAAAAATTATATTATAATACTTGTGAGCCCCCTTTATCACAGACCACGAGCCGCCACTGTTGGTAACCATTACCTAATAAAACCCTTTTTTACATTCAGCAATATTGATAATGTTCAACTCTAATTTTTTAGATACTCATCAAAATGAAGCAAATGGGGCAAATAATAGGGTAATCAGTACAAATGGTGACACAACCAAGAATATGCAGCTTGTTCAACAAAATGATGTCTTTGTTTTTGGTAGAAAGCATGACGATCAAAATGCGACTAAAATTGGTAGCTTTTTTAAATCATTTGGATCTTCAATAAAGGGATTTCTCGGATTTGGAGGTGGTAATAAAAGTTAACCTTATATTAAAAAAAAGTATTGAATGAATGCTAGCAAGAAATTATGGCAACTTAAAAATAACATAATTATTTTAACGTTTTACAATTTACAAACAACTTTTAATATTTGTGGAAGTTAACCCAGCCTACTTTAAACGGGGTACATACAAAACTGCCAGATTTGCATAAAAAGTCAAACGACCATATTGGTTTTTCATACAAATGTGCCAGTTTTGCATGGCCGTCTGTATCCCTGTTAAGGAGATGTTTTTCATTATTGCATTTTTTTGTCTAGTTTAACCATTCTGTGAAAAATGGTTCATAAAACCTAATAAACAAAATCTATTAAAGTTGTTCATTCCTAAAAGGAAAAAATGCATTTTTTTAAATTTTGTTTTGTGCACCACTAGTTTAAAAATAGTACTGGTGGTTTGTGTTTAATTTATGTATCAAAATGTAGGTTTTTTGGTAATGCCATACTTAATTTTGCTAGATGTTTAAATATTTATTTATACTAGAATAGTTTTAAAACTAGATCAATGTTTAAACTATGTTTCTATTGAGTTAAGATAAATATGGATTTACCTGAGATTATATGAACAGGTTTCAAGAATTTATTAATCCACCATTTTTAGTAATAATAGTATAAAATTAGGCATTGTTTGTTTCTGTTTATTCCTAAAACTGTAAATTATCTTAAAAATAATGTGAGTTCCCTTTTACCGATTTTAACTTACTAGCGGAGATAATATTTTTAAATGATTTTATTAAAAAACTGGGACATGGGACCCACACCAAATGTATAGTAAATGCTAATGGCCTTAAGAGGAACATATATAATAATAATTTTAAAATTTGCGAAAAAAGTTGATTACCCCCCTCTCCCCAGAAAAATTCAAGTTTCAAAGGCGAATCCCATTTCTGTATTTTTTTCGTGAAATAAATCAAATTTTATAGACTAAATTCTAAATTTTTCATTTTTTTTTATTTTTTCAAAAACAGTTAAATTTTTTAAACTCTACAATTTTTTTTATGCATGATTTTTGGATGCCTCAATTTTGAAGAATGGAATAATTTTTACGAAATTTGAGATTTGACGATAAATTTTGAATATCCACAAAAAATACAAGCAGAGGATTTGTCTTTGAAATTTGGATTTTTCTGGGGAAAGTAACCAAAAAATCAACTTATTTTCGCAAATTCGAAAATAAAAATTTTTCTTTACCAAAGTATTCCTCTTAAGGCCACCAGCATCTGGTATATTGGGTTAGTAAAAAGTACTGCAACTTTTAAATATCTATGAAACCGCTAAAGCTACATATAACAAATTTGGTAACTACGGTGTTTAAGGCATGTGGAATTAAATCATGACATCGGCACTATTGCCAGATTTCCCAGTTTTTGCTACACGTTTTTTTTCAGTTTTTTAAATGGACTGATTAATTAATCAGTAATATCGGCATTGGTGCCATATTAAAATAAGATTGCGTAGTCGTCATAGCTCGGTAAGGATTGAATTTTAAAAATTTGGAATCTTACTAAAGTGGGCACTCTCCTTTTATAGCAATTAAAACGAATAGGGCATTCCGTTTAAATTCCCAAAAATATAACATGTAGCGCCAAAATAGAAAATTTGGCAACAATAACAGTATCATTATTCAATTCTACCTGCCCAGAAACCCATAAATGCCGAAATTTGTAAACGCATCGCGGTTTTAGAAATATTTAGGCGCATCCAAACTTTCTACCTTAAAATGGGGTGTTGTCATATCTTAGCAGCTAGTAAAAACGGATTTTTAAAAACTTATGGACTTATTAAATTTTGCCTGCGCAATTTATTGCACTAAAAATAAATTTGGCATTCCATTAAAAAAATAAATAAATAAAATTTTACCACTAAATTCTTCATACCCGATACCTTCCAGATGCCAAATTAAGTATGTAAATGTAGCTTTAGCGGTTTTAAAGATATTTAAGAGTTGCAGTACTTTTTACTAATCCAGTATATTTAATGTTGCTTAGTTTTTAGATTTAATCATTTTAAAATATGATGCTACTTATAAACGATAGTGAGGTATTTTGACATTTTTTTTAAATGTTTATGTGTTTATTGTAATTGTCACAAAAGTAGTAATTTTTATTTAAAACTTTTTCTATGGTGTAATTATAAGTTTACCTAATAAATTTAGGTATTATTATTTTTGGTAAATGTAAGATTGTTATTTATATCTAATAAATACCTATATATTTGCCTTCATTTATTTTTTATCATTTTATCTCTCATCAAAAAACCAAAAAAACAATATTTTGTACCTTGCCGACAACTAACGCTTTGACATAAATATTATTTCAACCAAAAATTTTGATAATAAAGGATACACATTTTTTGTCGACTTGGCTAAAGTTTTGCAAAAAGATAGTTTTCAGCCAGCATGTTGATTAAAAATGTTAATGGGCTCAGAAATTTGGCTAATTAAATTAATATCAAATTCACCAAAGCTTTATTGTGAGAACAATAAAAAAATGTACATTAGCCAAATTCGAATTTGAATTAAACGCATGTTTATAAGCTGTTAAACCGTTTTAAAACTCATAATTCGCATTACATTAATTGTTAATGTAAAAGCTAGTTCATACAGACGCGGAAAGCGAATTATTGGCTAGAAAATTCGCGTTTTGTTTTTATCTTCATACCGCTCTCAAATTTCGCCGAAATTCTAGGGATATTTTATTTTCACTAGGCTACAACATAAGCTACACATTTCTATGTTTTTGTGACGCTACGCTTGGGTCCTTTTGAGATTTTCTTAGTTTTTTCTTTTAATAATATAACATTTCCCTTTTGTGATGAATAAAGAATACAGGACATTTATTTGACAACGCTGCATATTTATTATAAATGAAAAGGTCTAATATTATTTCAAATAATAAATAATAGTTTAAAAAACTAAAAAACACGCGATCTGCGCATGCGTGCAGTTTCTTTCTGAAACCCCATGCAACAGTGAAGCTTTAAATTAAATAATTAGATTACGAAATAGTTCGTGAAAAATTTCAATATCACATGTCCGCAGAAAACTAATTGATATATCGAACTAAAAATGAAAAATAAATAATAGTTTAAAAAAACTAAAAAACACGCTTTTATATGCAACCGAACTAAAAATTAGAAAATAATTTTTCATTACAAAGAGTTTGTATTACAGTAATAAAAAGTCAAACAATGAATCATAATTATATACCTCAAAATAGAATTATAATAAAATTTAAGATAATAACAGAATAATTCACTTCAGAGTAAAAAGTGTGGGGTGCATTTTACTATTTTTTCATAACTTATCCCTCATAGATATTTACAAATGAAATAATTATAACATTTAATATATTAAGCACCCCACGCTTTTATTCTGAAGTGAATTATTCTCTTATTATCTTAAATTTGATTATAATTCTATTTTGAGGTATATAATTATGATTCATTGTTTGACCTTTTATTACTGTAATACAAACTCTTTGTAATGAAAAATTATTTTCTAATTTTTAGTTCGGTTGCATATAAAAGCGTGTTTTTTTGTTTTTTTAAACTATTATTTATTTTTCATTTTTTAGTTCGATAAATCAATTAGTTTTCTGCGGACATGTGATATTGAAATGTTTCACGAACTATTTCGTACCGTATAACTAATGTTTTATCTATATATTTTGTATGAATTGCTGAAAAGTATGTACATATAAATCTCTTTATTACGTCCTATAGCAAATCTTACTATAAATACAAAAAATATACAGGTTTAGCAACTTTAAAAGGTTTATAGGTACTTAAATCAACATTAAAGCGCGGCCGATGCATCACCGTATCAGAAAAATGTTTACATTATTTTTTTAAATTGCTACGTGTTAGTATTCTACACGCTTGAGATCGTATCCTTTCTACAGATTCACATGAACCTTTAGAAGTGACTAAACGTGAACAGTGTGTCTGCGTAAGTTGACGTCATATAGGAAACTTCTTGATAATTAATTTTCGAAAAAAGTTATTTATATTATTATATTTATACAAAGTTGTGCTGAACTAACGATCAGATATCAAATTGTCTACGTGGTTTGGTCAAAAATACAATTTTTGTTCAAGAGTAAAGTACTTCTATATTTGCTAATATCGAAAATTGTTATAAAGAAAAGATGTTTGGAATTTAAAATCACCTACTCTAAATATGCAGGTATGTTTTTTGCATTGTGCATCGCTCTTGTTTTGATAACAATAAAATTAGAATGTTTATTAAAATTTGTCATATGAAGTTTATAATGAATCTGTTTCTGTTCAAATAACGTACAAACCTAAATTTTACCATTATCGCCGAAAAATATGTAAGGAAACAAAATTACATATTTAAAATTAATTTTAATAAAACTTGATATTAGCCAACATACAGGTAAAAATTTGGCCAAACCTTGACAATTTGATATCTTCTTTTATGTTTTAGACCATGAAGAACTGTTTGTAAAGAATACCTTTTTTTCGTAAAATTTATAATTAAAAAGATCTCATATGACGCCAACTTACGTTCATTCATATTTTTAAAAAACAGATTTTAATCTCATAAAGTTAAAATTACCTAAAATATTTAATAATGGTCTAACATAGCTCTTTCATTTTCTCCATAAATTTAGTTACTCTATCCACATCAAGGTCATTACTCCATATCCCTCCTTTTTTGAAATGTGATCCAACAATTAACGCATCAGCTGTGACGTAGTTTGCGAGGTTCTCAACTGTTACTCCTGACCCAATAAGGATAGGAAGAGTAGTTGTAGTTTTCAGCGAATTTAGTTCATTTAATTTTGCAGGAATGCCTGTAGATGTCCCTGTTAGCACTACACCATCAGCAAGAAAATATTCTGCGGCTTTGGCCGTTTCTTCAAGGGATATATCACTTGTTATTGCATGAGAACTAAAAACAAGATCATTTTGATTTATTAATGAAAATTAAAATCTCACCAAAAACATAAATGGTAAAAAGGTGAGCCAAGTTTAGTACTAATATTATGCTTGGCTGTGGGCTCGCCGCAAAAAGCCTAAATGAGTGCCAAGTTTTGTACAAAATCCAAATATGTATCAGATCTTAAAGTAGGTTAAATTTGACTTGGCCAGTTTTCATTACATCAGTCATGTTATAAAGTTATTCAACTTATTTAAATTTTTCAAATCTAACCTACTCTAAGGGGCAGTGGCGTATTTACCAAAAGGTTGAGTAGGCTGAAGCCTAGATTGCGTTTTTAGGGGGCGGCAGACGTTTGTACTCAAAAATAATTTTGTGGATTTCGAATTTAATTTTGTACGTAGAAGTGAAAGAAATGACAAAGTAAGGACAAAAAAAACAAAAACAAAAAGACAATTTTTTAAGATTTTTAAAGCCCTTTTATTTATTAATTTGAAATTTTGTACATATTCTGTATACTTTTGACTATATTTTGATACATTTACGTTGTAAAAAAATATTTTGAAAGCCTTTGTAGCTGATGTCCGGGTGCTCCTCTGAAAAAGACGTTTTGCAGTGACCACTATATCTCTGGCCTGGATTATCTAACATTAAAAAAAAACCAAACTTATCTACTTTCATAAATGTATTATATATAAATAGATCAAAGAAATAGGCCAAAAAAATTGACAAAATTGCGGCCTCTCAAACACAAAAATTGATTTCGAGCCCAAATTTAGGCCTTAAATTATTTATATAAAAACATGTATTTATCGCAATTAAAAAGCCTTCAAGTTATTGCTATAAAATAAATCTAAAAAGCTTATGCCTAAATTTAAGAGCGATCGGCTCAGTAGTTTTCGAGAAATTGTGGTCATCGGCCTCGAAATCACTGTTTTGAGAAATACGCGTTTAAAGTTTTAATAAACCTATACACTTTGCTGTCTTTTTTACAACTACGCGCCTCTCTCCATACTATTTGACGTATAAATTTCAAATTTTTAGAGAATATACTTGAATAAATGAGCAGTCGAAATATGCTAAAAGAAATATTGTTCTTATTTGTCGTGACAACGTCTTATAATTCGGTGGACCCGGCTGCACGCACCAAAAAATATGACTCATGCCGTTACCTCGCGCGTTCCATTTAAGGCTTGAAGTGCAAGCTAGAGCGCGGAACGAGCGACAAAGAGGCACAGTCTCAGCGTCGTTCTACATCTGTTTCTCTCCTACTTGAGTGAGCGTGGAGTGAAAAGTGAATGGGTGTCAATTGTTTATAGCAACGATAATTGCGGCGATAAAGGTAATGATTCTTTCGACGTTGTCAAGTTCAACTATCGTCAGTAAACCGACTTTGCAGACAGTCGATTTTTTTCAATATCGCAAGTAAATATAACCCTTTAACATCTCATACATATTTGGATTTTCTACAGGCACTAATTTAAATCACCATTCTTTTTGCGGCGAAGCTCACAGCCTAGCATAATTTTAGTATTGAACTTGGCATATCTTTTTCACATTTATGTTTTTGGTGGGATATCGTTACTTTTTATATAGAAAACTAGACAGGTATTTGTTTTAATATTTTTTCTTGCGTTTTGTATGTAAATTTACTTCTGTGTATATGTAAGGCCGCGCGCCGACGACAACACACACTGTTGGCCGGTTGTCTAGCCCGTATTACAAGTTTTTCTATGGGAACCCCTTTTTGCCTTTTTTATTTTCAGATTTTTTCTTATGCTTATACAGAATTACGGAGCTGGATTTCAAATTTAATTTTCTTAGGTCATCTGGAAGTGGGTTAGGTTGGTCTATAAGTCACTCAGTCAGTCAATCAGTGGAAAATTGACGACTTTTGGACCTTCGTCTCTTTATAATCGTTTGAGCTAGATTTATGAAATTTGGGCTTCTGGTTCTCCTTATGAATAAAAAAACACACCTAGTTTCATGTGTTCACGTTAAATAGGTTTTGAGTTATGGAGGGGTCAAATATGGCACCAAGTGTTTCGTGTAATATTACACTCGTCCCGCTTAAACTTGGCTTGACACGCTACCGCGTGTCTAGATTTGGGCAGTTATGCAAAATTTAATATGTAAGTTAAAAAGACAACAAAGCTAGGCTTTCTAGTGTATATTTGTTATTGAAAAACCGCAAAACAAAGCTTAGTAATAGCCTCAAATAACTAGCTGCGTTAGCTAGTATCTTCTTTGGTAATAGTAATCCACGGTTACAAGCATTTATTGAATAAATAAGGTATTTTCTATTTATTGAATTTATTTAGTTGGGACAAAAATTTAATTTATTCGGCAATGGTTTCATTAGATCAAGCATGTACCGGCCGTCCAAATGCAATATAAAGTCCATAATTCACTTTAGTGCTTACCTGTGTTTTTTCTTAATATCTGCAAAAATAAGTACATCTTCAGCATCAATGTGCCTTCTGTATCTAAGAAGTGTACCAGCAACGGCATCTGTAAAACCTTCGTCGCCAATATGACTAAACACATAGCCTTCTGCTCGAATAAAATTTAAAGAACAAGCCTTCGCAATTGCCAATGCTTCTTTGTTTCCACAAGACAGCACCTTCAATTTATTTAAAAAAATGGTTTTAAATGATTAAATATGATCATAATCTTAATAGTTACCGCGTTGTTTAAAGAAATAAGGTTTAATCAACGATTACGACCAGTGGCGTAGCTAGAGATATTGGGGCCCCGGGGCGTAGAGTAAAGTCCCATACTATTTGAATAAATCAATGTTTCTTGCTGCAAAAAAATTAAACCAAAAATAAGGTTCTCACTTCCAAAACGGGACCCTCCCACTATTACATAATATACTTTGTTGTGTGTTAAGTTCAGGGCCCCCTTCTTTACTTTTTTGTAGCAAAAACAAAAAGAGAAAAAAATTACCTCCAAACCGGGACCTTCCCACTATATCCTTTAATTTGTAGGGTCTGGGCCCCCTTTTTGAATTCGAAAATAAAACAACATTATGTACTTCTATTTTTTTTTCTATAATAACCCCGTTTTTGGGAACCCCTCTCTAACTGGGGGCCCGGGACGAACCGCTTCCACCCCCGTCCCCTCTGGCTAGGCTTGTGGTTACGACTTGGGCAGGTAGAGAGATCAGGCGTTTTTTCCTGCGCACAATGGCAAATTTTTAAAATTTAGCTAGACATAAGTAATATTAATGATACATTTTTTTTATTCTTCGGACTTGACAATGTATACAGTCTGTCCCAGGATAAGGTGTTACAAGAGGACAAATGGACAAAACATTTTTTGAATTTACGTCGGCATTTTCGGAAAACTAGTCGTATCGTCTACTATACAGGTTGAGTTATAGATAAAAATATGAAAATGCCTAAGAGTAAAGTCTTATGGTGTTTTATAAAGGTTGTATTGATATTTGTTTAAAATTAAATTTCCCAGGCTATGTTTAACTATTTTTCCCAAAATTTTAAAACCTTTAATTTGATAAAATTACCTTATAATAAACTAACAGAGAATCTAACAAAGTAAATAAAACAAAATGAACAGTGTATTCTACTTAAATCCCAAAAATGTTAAATATACAGGTGGTAAAAATGAAAATCAAAGCCATTTCTATTTATGCAAAATATGCAAAAACTTTCCTTGCTTTATATGATTTACCTAGACCAAGTCTCATTTAAATTTGTCTACTCTCGGGCAGGGCAAACCTTTACGTGCCATTTTTCTAAAGAAATGTTTTATCGTGCCATCAAATAATTTTGACTTTGTAATTAATGGAAAAATAATCGTAATAAATACCTGCTACACATTTTCTTTTTGTAGTGCATAATTAATTTTTGGGATCAGTGACGTGCCAAAAACTTTGTGTCGAATGGCATACGCGCCATAGGGGTTAGCCACCCTGCTTTAGAAGTTATGGCTTGTCTAATAGATTCATTGACAGCCTGTGTGAAACTTACCTGTATTCCGCAGGGAACATTTTTGGGAACTATTTTTCGAATTTCTGTGCAAATGCGGCTCATTGTAGCAGTAATTTCTGGTCCAAAATGTTTTGACTGAATGTAGGGTACATCATGCATATTTTCTATCAAGATACCATCCTAAAAAAATACTTTACAACTAGGTTCTTTAATAGCGTTTAGTATTTAAGATATTTTTATTTCTGTAGTATTTTGAAAGCTTATTTATGTTTAGTTCAGGAAAAAGTTACGTTTTTATCTATACCCAAGGTTTACTTATTTAGTTTTTGGTATGACTAATAAATTTTTCGTAAACCTACTCATCCCCCCATTTTTTGATTTAAGCTTCCGGCAAACACCGGGCAAGATGGCGACGTGACGCGCCGTTTAATTGCTAGGCAAGGTTTCAATTATGGAGGGTAAAGGAGAGGAGTACCATCTTGCGAACAAGTTGAAAAAGTGTCCATAGGAACGGAAGGAAGCAAATTAAGGCGGCGCCACAGTAGCCAGTGGAGGGCTTTTGGTATTTTTTCCTTTTTCTTTTTATATCTATCTGTCCTCTTTCATTTTGTATCTCACTCTAATAATAATTCATTTTCATTGGTTAAAAACTTTTCTTCACTCGCTACTGTGGCGCCACGTTTAGTTGCTCCTTTCCAATGGACAGTTTTAATACATTTAGATGGCACTCCTCCCTTCTATCCTCCAAAGTTTCAATGTATTAAAATACAACGTCCTGAATTTAACAATTGAATGATTTGTTTACAAAGTTGCCTCGAGTCTACTATGTAATTAGGACGACGGATTACATAAAACAGTATCAATGGGACATTGAAAGAAAAACAAGACGATCTTTTACTATTTTGAGATGTTATTAGGCATGAATCTGGGAAGTTGAGGACTGAAAGCTAGTCGGAGCTAACTAGGGACACCAGACAACAGAGCCTCAAGATCCCCCACTATAAGTTTTGGTTCTTAGAAATTACCTCAGTTCGACTAGGGCCATGGTAAATCAGTGGTTTTAGAGAGACACGGAAGAGAACAGGGTGTCCGGATTTCGTTGCAATTGCAGGGTATCTTGGTTATTATTAGAGATGGAGACCTGCGGTTTTCGCGAACTGTTGCTACTTTTTATTGAAACGAAAGATGACACTAACGTTTTTTTATGACCCTCTTAGGTTTTAAATTACTGAGCGCAATTAATTTTTTTCCATTTTTGGACCCCTAGTATTTTATTTGTCTTGTTTACTCAAGTTTTGTCTCGGTAACTCAAATTTGTTCACTCATTAAATAATTAAAAACTGAATATTTTGGATCAGCGCCACTGTATTTATACCTATAACAGTGTCCAAAATTAGTATGTATCCATAATTGTTAGAAAAACATTCGATTTAAAACAAAATAGAAGAAAACCATGTATGAAAGTGATACCTACCTTCAAAATTTAATTTTTAATTGATAAATTTGGTAACACGGTTTTTTACTATTTTTTATGAAATCTAATGTTGCTTTTTCTAAAATCTTGGATACATAGTGATTTTGGACATTGTTTTGAGTATAAACGCAGTGGCGTTGATCCAAAGAATTAGGTTTTAAAATAATTATTGATTAAACGAGAGGTAAAAAATAGGGGTGCTGAGAGGGGTAAAATATAAAATAAAAAATTAAAATTCAGATTTTGCTGTAAAATTTAAACAAATTATAAAAAGTGCTTATAAAGTCTATGACATGGACTACATGTCAAATTAAAATATTTAATTTAGTGTTTAAAAATATAAAGTAAACTAATAAGTGTTATATATTTTTTGAAAAGTCCTTGTCCTATACAGGGTGTTTCCTAATTGCGGTAAGAAAATTTAAGGGCGTATTCCTGACCCTTTTTATAAAAAAATTACATAAACATGGGTACATTTTTTGTTCTCAAGATAACTCCTCTTGTTTATGTTTGGTTGCCAGATAATTCTGCGTTCCATGTCAGCTTATTGTAAGGTTTTGAGGTTCCAATGAAAGGACTAGAGGCCGACTTAATAATTGGCCTATTTTCT
This sequence comes from Listronotus bonariensis, assembly GCA_014170235.1. Lineage (NCBI taxonomy): Eukaryota > Metazoa > Arthropoda > Insecta > Coleoptera > Curculionidae > Listronotus > Listronotus bonariensis. The sequence continues at coordinate 21,693 of JACEGR010008048.1, forward strand.
TGGTTACTAAAAATTAATTTATTAAAGTATAGAAGGAACAGTTTAAAAATGTAAATTCGGTGCTCTTTGATAAGAAAAAAAATCACAAAAAAGTTTAAAGCAAATAAATCAGCATGCTTGTCTTCGCGGCCGCCTTTGCTATATTTCTTTTATGATTTGGCGTTTGATGCAGCTGGTCATCGCGCTATGGGATAGAAATTAATTTTTTTGATCAAAATTTTGAAACTTACCAATCTAACTTAAAATGAGATGCTTTTTACTGGAAAAATATTATAAATTATTACAAATGCTTTTTGGAAACCTAAAACTTATTATATATTATTATAAATTTACACCCCCTTAACATTATTATTTTTAATTGTACAAAATAAACTAAAATATCAGCTTGTTTGGTTAATTCGGTAGTATTCTAATCAGTAATCCGATGATTATTATCTCATATGATATACAGGGCACGACAATAGGTATGATTTAAATAGAATACCCTGAATATTATATCACCACCAACAAAATCTTTTAAAACGCTTTAAAAAATACTACATTTGATGTGTCTATCTCAATTAGTTTCGGAAATATGACCATCCAAATCTGAAAAATAATTTTAAATTATTCTTAGAACCGTAATAGAGATACATCTTCCCAACTTTTTTTATTTTTTAACGTATAAAATAAATAAAAAACACTGTTTTGTTGGGTAGATTCTGTAGAATCCATATCTTTCATCAGAATGCTTTTATCTTTTAGGATATACAGTGTAGGACAAAACATATTAAATTTTAAAATGGAAAACCTTGTAAATTATAAAAAAATCTTGTATCTGTCCTTACACTCAGAAGTAGCAAAAAGTAGGAAGGCAATTGTAAGTACAAAAACTGATAAAGAAAAAGGTAAAAAATCTTTGACAAAAGTAGCGAGACTTCGCGAGACTGCATCGGAAACACAACAATAGCTCTTATTATTTAAACTCTTTTACTTTTTTTAGTAAACAAGGCTAATAATAAACTAAGTTAATTAAATGTTGTATATTTATGTTTACTTAAAATACATTTTCAAGTTTCTTATTACCCCAATAGAAGTCGTCATATCCTTTTATAATTTTGCGTACATGTAGTTTGGAGTATCTACTTTGAAATACACAGCATGAGCCATTAAAATTTTAAAGTTGCTTTTTGGTCAAAATAATGGATTTCTATCCCATAGTGTATCGGCGCGTCGCTGTAAAGGATAGCGGCGCCTTTGTATAAAGTATTTCGATTGCAGGCGGCCTTTTTTTATGTTTTGTTGTATTATTTTCAAAGGGTACCGAATTTGCGCTTTTAAAATGTTCTTACTATACATCATACAAGAAATTTCTCCCTAAACTTTTTTAAAGAGTCTTTGAATAAAAGTGATAGTATTTTAAATAAGGATTCTCGGTTTTTAATCCATATTTTTTTAACTTCTAGGTATTACTATATTTGGTATAGTGTGCAGTTTTATGATGCAGCTTCTGATTCCTCTCGATCGATTGGAAGTACCGAAACAATATTCTAAAGGAGTATCTCAGTTGTAGCTACTTAACGTTTATTCACTCGAGAATTGGGTCGCCATCATCAGCAATATGCGCAGTTTATACACAGCACTGTGGAAAAGTGTGATTGTGAGTAAACATTAACTTCACTTTTGAACCTTTTCCACAGTGTAGCGTGTACTCTGATGATGACCCAATTTTTGAGTAAATAAACTGAACAACCACTTTGGTAATATTTTTTTATCACTTGCAACTGATCGAGAAGTGTCAGACCCTGCATCATAAAACTGCACACTTTACTAAATACAGTAACACCTAGAAATTTAAAAAATATGGATTAGAAATCGAGAAATCTCTATTTTAAAATCTATCACTCTTATTGAAAGACTCTTTACATCATGCAACAAATTTCTCCCTGAAAATTCTTTAACTTCTAAAAAACCTAAAAATACACTTTTATAGTAAAATTTGTTAGGCTAGATATACATTATCTATTTAAGTATTTGTTGTTGTTGTTACATAATTGTTAATAGAAAGCTATAACACGCAGTTAAAAAAATGTCGTAATGTTGGTTGTATGGTCCAGAAATATGCAGTTTAGCTGATTTTTTCTAAAAAACTAAGCAAGCTATGAAAAAATAATAAAAAACAAAAAAGTTGTATTTTTAGGTGTTTCATTCGAAAAAATATAAACAATGCAAAAAAGTTAGTGGCATACATTTTTTGTCAATAATATTAGCTGAGATGCATCCCTTGCCGCCACTGGTCTCACTAATTAAAATTAGTTTAAAGCTAAATTTACTTTCTATTTTAAAAATACCTTCGCCAAATTTTATTAAAATCGGATAAGGCATATTTTAAGATATTATTAAAAACCGTTTTTTTTAAAGACTAACACCTGTATTTTAAAAACAAATCATTTCCGGACCTATGTTTATATGAACTTTTTTTTCATAAAATTGGCTTAGGAATATGCCCTTAAATTTTCTTACCGCAATTAGAAAACACCCTGTATAATTTAGGAAATAAAAAATATAGCGTATCCCAGAAGAAAAATAATATGTTTACTCATGTCCCAAAAAACATAAAATTTTAAAAAATCTAACTACACTACTAAATTCTTCCTTAAAAATATCTATTTATATCCGTTTTAACTTTTCTTGTAAGTTAAGTAAGTTGTGGCGAGCAGTGGTGCAGGGGCTAACGTGTCAGCCTCTCATCGCAGCGATCCGGGTTCGAATCTCGGAGTCGGACATCGGATTTTTCATTGCTCGTCACCTCACAGTTGGCAATGGCCAACCACTGTGTAGTATTCTGCCATTCCTAGGTAGTAGTTATTTAAAAATAACGTCCGTGGTGGCACTACCGCGTTGTCTAAAAGATGCTGTGAAATGCAAAAACTGCATGTTTCAGTGCTTGGATAACGTTGACGGAACACGACAATAATGGGTTAAACATTCAGCCTTCGTGAGATGCAATAAAGATGCGTACGATTCTGGTCGTTTTGTCAAAACGTAGCAACACTTCGCGAAAATCGCAAGTCTCCATCTTTAATAATAACCAAGATACCCTGCAATTGCAACGAAATCCGGACACCCTGTTCTCTTTCGTCTCTCTAAAACCACTGATTCACCATCACCCTAGTCGAACTGAGGTGATCTCTAAGAATCAAAACTTATAGTGGAGGATCTTGAGGCTCTGTTGTCTGGTGTCCCTAGCTAGCTCTGACTAGCTTTGAGTCCATTGAGTCCTCAACCTTCCTAGATCCATGCCTAATAACATCTCTGTAGTTCAGATGAGTAGTGTTTCACCCAAGTTTAGCAAAATAATGCCCTAAAAAAGTTTTAGATAATCGTGTGCGATTAGAAAGTATTTTCACTGAGTAATGCCACCCTACAAATTACTCACAGTAAAGTCAGTTAGTTTTCCATTGCATTTCGTCCCAGCTGCAGACCGAACGAATTTATTTAAGCGGCGTGTGTTGAACCAAGTTGATCAATTAAACGAACGGCGCGGCGTTTACAGGCGAAAACTACATAGGTATCCTTAATTTGAAGGCAATGTCGTCAGCGCTTTGATGTGAAAAATTTCAGGTTTCGGAAGTGTGAAACTACTATGACTTATTTGTACGGTGGTAATACCTTGGATTTTTAAGCATTGACGCAATCGATCGACAAATCTACTATATTCACCAAGATAATAATTGGCTTTATCTTAGTGTCAACCAGAAAACATTTTAATAATAATAATAAAGACTTTATTGTAAAAGGGATTTTTCAAAAGGCGAAGTTAAGGATATTCTCCTATATTAACCTAACAACAAAAAAAACACCCCAAAAACCAAACTCAACTACACATGCGTAAATACCGATTATTTTTAGATATAATTGGCTAAATTTGATAAAATAGATAAAAAATAAAAAAATTGGTAATAAATCTTGTTTTTGTTTTGGTGTGCAAGTTGGTCAAACAGTGATAAGAAAGCGTGTTAAAATATTTAATTCAGCTTTACATGTGGAATCATGTTTATCAGTGGCGTAGCGTGGACTAATATAAAGGTAAGCGAAGTCGCATAAGCGAGGCCCTTTGTCTTTCTTTGATTAGATTTATCCAATAAATAGAATGCCAGATGTACGGTTTTGCGAATATCCGCTCGGCCTGTAAAATTTGAGCAAACCGGACAACAGAATGTCCAGTTTTTTAATTTAAAAAATTATATCAGTATGTTATTGCTTATATAGAATCAGCCAGTCAAATATACATAATTGGCAATGCGTGAAAAACAGACAGTCTAATGCAAATACCGGCATGTAAATATTTCGGATTTGGTAACTAATAGTGTTTATTTTGTTATTGCATTACTAGCCGATATACCTTTAAAATAGCTGATGCGTATAGTGTAATCTCACACGCTGTGTTCACTGTCAATAAAGATACACGAAGTACAGACGGATTCTCTGGATATTAATCAACTGGGAACCAAAGTTTCCAAATATGCACACTTAAATAAAAACTGCCAGTCAAATCTTTATCGCATGTAAATTACAGTATACAAAACAATATTTCACAAAATAGTTCAATATGTATGGCAAAACGAATTGCCGCTCTAGACAAAACTTAAATATTAGTTTATGGAAATAATCGAGTATTGTACATGAAACAACGAAAAAAATTATAAATTGTTATGTTAAAACTCTGAACTACTATACTAAAACCGATAAAGCTATATTTACCAACTTTGGTATCTGGAAGGTATCGGGCCCTGAAGACTTTAATAGTGATATCGACACCGTTTCCAGATTTCCATGTCTTTGTGCTACACGGTATCTTTTTCGTTTTTTGAATGGAATGTCCCATTTATTTTCATTGCAATAAAGTGCGTAAGCAGCTTTTGCGCTACATGTAATATTTTTGGTATTTTAAATAGAATGCCCTATTTATTTTAATTGTAATTAAAGGAGCTTGTCAACTTTAGTAAGATTCAAAATTTTTAAAATTTAATCTTTACCAGTTTCTGAGATATGACAACACCGCATTTTTTTAATTTGGCAACAATGCTGATATTACTGATTAATTGGGCTTGCCAAAAACCCCTAAATACCAAAACGTTTTTTAATACTTTTAGCAGTTTTAAAGATATTTATTAGGCTCTAACTTACTTTTTGCTGAAAATGTAGTGTTTATATCTCGACAAGTAAAATAGAGTTAGAGTTTTAAAAATTTAAGAACTTACTAAATGTGAACTTCCAATTTAAGGCAATAAAAATAAATGGGGCCAAAACCAAAAATAATACGTGTAGCACAAAACTAGGAAATCTAAAAAAGTACCGATATATAACACCTTATTTGGCAATTGTAGAAGCGGTTTTTAAAGATATTTAAAAGTTGCAGTACTTTTACTATTCCAGTACCTATGTCATATTTAATACTATATTGGTAATTTTAGATTTGTAATAGTCAATTTAAATACTATTTATTTATTTATACTATTATATTTATCGTTGAATATTTTCTTTAAACATTTTGCGTCTTGATCTCTTATATCATAATTTTTACTTTTGCACTGTCTAATTTTTTTACAAAAACAGGTAATTTACATTTTTAGTTTCACACATAACCATGTTCCATTGGACCCAAACGAGGGGCTAATGTATTTTTAGTATTTACAAAGAAGCATAGTCGACTAAATTTGCAAAGCGAGATATCGAATTTTTAATTCACAAAGAAGGATAGTCGACTGTAGCTGTAAAGGGGCTACCGTAGTTAAAAGTACGGTACCTCCCTTAAAACTGCAGTCGGCTATGTTTCTCTGTGAATTAAAAAGTACGGTGTCCCCTCACAGCAGCAATCGACTAAATGTTTTCTGTGAATTAAAAGTACGGTAGCCCGCGTTGCTATGTGCAATCAACTATATTTCTCTGTAAATTAATAGTACGGTAGACCGATTTGCATATTCATGCGGTCGACTATGTTTCTGTGTGGAATTAAAAGCCACGGTAGCTGGCTTTGCAAATGCAGTCTACTATGTTCCTCTGTGAATTAAAAGTGCATGTAGCCCGCTTTGCATATGCAGTCACTATGCTTCTCTGTAAAATTAAAAATATGGTGAAACCCACTTTACACAAATGCAGTCAACTATGCTTCCCTATGAATTAAAAATGTACAGTAACCGGTTAGGTTTAAAAAGAATGAATTTAAGTAATCAAGTTTTGTTAAGTAAGTGTATTACTTAAAGTTCTGGTTAAGCGGGTAACGGGCTACCCCGAGTGCATGGGGTATGTCCAAACTAAATTAAGAGTTAGTTTATTTGTTAATGCTTAAATCAGGTGCTATAGCGGTCCCAGAATAAGATAGTGTCTATATGGTAATAGTCCTTAGTGACTGATCGTACATGTGTGCAGAGTTGGATCGTATTTGAATACTCAGTATTCTCAATAGTATTCAGAATACATTTGCCGGTATTCGAATACATTGGTGTCTTTGGTATTTGATATTTGGCAGAATACTTTTTTGGTTAGTATTCCCGGGTATTCTGTATTCGAATACTTTTTTGAGTATTCGAATACTGGCGTTCCGAGTATTCGAATACCGAAATGTGTAAGTAGTATTCGAATACCAAAATTGTCACGAATAGAATACCAAAGGGAACAAAAAGTAGGGAAAAGGAGTTTTTTTGTTCGTCAAATTTTTAATCATCGTTTTTTATTTTCTAGAATTTTTCTAGTATTCGAATCTTTTTTTCAGTATTTGAATACCAATTCCGGTTCGTGAATACCGAGTATTCGAATCCTTTTTTTCTTCCAAGTATTCAAATATTCGGTACTCGAATACTTTTTTCCGGTATTCGTATTCGAATACCGATTTTCAGTATTCGACCCAACTCTGCGTGTGTGGAACATCCTAGAACGCAGTATGTTGAACTTTTTACACTATTGGTACAATTTTAAACATCTAGAAGCTGGTGACCCACATACATCTGGACTATCTCTTCCTGTCACTCAGTGCGATATTGGTATCGGAAAAATACAAATATTATTTACCATTACGAAATCCAGCACCCACAATGGTTTTCTGTGCCGACATTTTAGGCAGTAATCTTGTGGGTCCTTTTTCTATCAATGGTACCCTAAATGCTGAGAGATGTGTATTTCTTCTGCGGGAAACTATTAAAGCTGTTCGAAATTTGGATGTCAATTTTTAGGAAGGATCATTTGAACAGAACAGATGTCCCGCTCACAACATAAATGTTCAGTAGTATTTATTTAATTTTTTGAGGATAATCTTTTATGCGGCTTAAAGTAGATAGTATTTATGGGCCTATTAGCCGTCATTTTTTATATATAAGCAAATGTTTGTAACGAATTTTACCATTTATTAGAATAATTATTTGGTATAAAAGCTTAGTTTTCCCCAAACCTGTTTTAAAACTTGTAATTCTATACCGTTGTAAGTTTAATTTTTGAATAAACCAACAAATTAATATAATTCGAATTTTGTGCAAACCTTGATTCGTATACAGTATACATACAGTGGGTTAAATTGAAATTCATATAGTTAAAATTTTTATTTTTTCTTACGGTGTAAGCAAAAATGTACTTAAAATTTATGTGTTGTTTTTGAATATACCAATTTAAATGTTTTATGAAAATTAAAAATAAAAAATTTGTGAAGTCGATGCCAAATCGCTTAAAGAAGGTACTCAAAAACGAAGGACTTTCAACAAAATATTAAACAAATTAAAACTAATTGTTCTAAGGAGGCAATTAGATCTTTTTTTTGCAATGCATAAGATATTTTGTATTATTTTTTGATTACCTACTTGATTAATTTTGTTTTTTATTTAAGTAAACAGAAAACGATTATTTAACTTGTGAATTATGTCACTTTAGAATTAAGGTACTTTCATTTAAATTTTGCCACCCATTTTTAACTATAAATAAGAAGGAAAGAAACAAACGTCCTGTATAAAAGTTTTATACTTTTTTATCTATTATCATTTGAGCATAAAAAAGAACAAACGAACATCAAAAACTCATAAACAATGAAGAGTTAGACTTTTTTAAATGAACAGCCTGTATAATATGTCACCAATAAAAAGTTCTTTTAAAAGCTTTACAAAAAATGATATATGATATATCTATCTTTAATAGTTTTCGAAATATGACCACTTAAATCTGAAAAAATAGTAGATATATAACTTCCATTATACCTGTCTACGGCACTAAGGTGAGACTGTAGAATTAATAGAAATTATAACCAGATTTGAATGGCCATTTTTTTACCCTTTCGGGGTCATCCCACCCCAGGTCCGACGACCGCCCCCTAGGTGGTGCACTGCAGCCTGAAGGCTTATTGTACCTTGACCCCTACTCCTTCTCATTCACACACCATTCATTCCATAACTTGGATGGTTGTTGCTCGGTCCGCATCCCCGAGCAGAACACCGTGTGCCGCTGCCCGAAACACCGCTGTCGCCAAATTATGGGCGCGCATTTCACTGCTTAACTCCGGTGATCGACACTCGCCGATACAACCGAAGCCGCCACAAGCGCGCCTGAATGAACTTCGCCCCATCCAAATTATGGGCGCGCATTTCACTGCTTAACTCCGGTGATCGACACTCGCCGATACAACCGAAGCCGCCACAAGCGCGCCTGAATGAACTTCGCCCCATGTATGGCGGCAGCATTAAAGTTAGATATAAAAAAATGTGGTATTTTTGTAAAGTTTTTAAAAAGACCTTTTTAATGGTGACATAAAATGCAGGGTGTCCCATTAAAAAAAAGTTTACCTGTTCATTTTTCATGAGTTTTTGATGTTAATTTGTTTCTTTTTATGCTCAAAAGATAATAGATGAAAAATTATAAAACTTTTATACAAGATATTTTTTTTATCCTTTTTGGTTATGGTTAAAAGTAGGTGGCAAAACATGAATGAAAACCCTGTACATTTTGAGTATCCCTATTTCAGCAGTTTTGTGATGTGTCAAAAAATAAACACATTAATAATTTAGGTGTATGAGTTTCATTCTAACCTGCTGTATCTCAAATTTCGTCATGCCAAGTAAGGTTATCTATTAGATCATGGATTGTAAGGAAATCGCAAGACTGGTGGATAAGAACACCAGGACAGCGTCAAGCGAAAATATTTATTAAGGCTTAGTCGCCAGAATTTACGAAAGACCTTCTGAATTACCATCGGAAGCCGGTAAGAATAATAGTGGGTCAACTAACAGGTAATATATTGCAGACCTAATAAACACCTGGAAACCATGGGCCTGGCAGAAGAAAACCTATGCAGGTTCTGCCAGGAGGAGGAAGAAACCGCAGAACATGTATGGCGCTACTGTGAAGCAAGCCCTTTGTTGTCTGATGCGGTTTGCAAGGCTGCGTGAAGAAAAACCTAAAGTGGCAAGATTTACCAAAGAGCCGGTTTCAAGTTTTAATGGACGTCTAATTAAAAAAACGATTTGAATAGCGCGCTTCTAACCTATGCGGACGGAGGACACATGTTTATTATGTGCAGGTTGCAGAGATAAAGGATATAAAATTCACCTCCTAATTTAATATAATCTCCAATCTCCATACAAAGAGGCAAGCATACTAGCATACTAAAATCCAATTTTATTATTTTTACTATATTAAAGCGGTAGGCGGAATTATCAACGGCTTGATTGGAATATGGTGGTAAATGCGTGCGTCCTCAGTCTAATCTTTACTCGCAAGTATTCAACACACTAAAAGTCTCGATTAAACGTATAAAACGTAACACAACCGATATAAAAAGCCATATCTTTAGGAAACACCATTTTTATTATTGTAGGTAGGTGGGTCTACACTTTTACTTACCACATTATTATTTAAATATATTTCAGTTTCTTTGCATGTTTTTCCTATTATGTTTTCTACGTTACCCTGAAAAAGCGGAGTACCTAAAAAATATAAGCAAAAGCAAAATATAACAATATTAACTCTGTGGTCCAAGACTTAGAAGTGAATAAATGAGGAGCTCCAAATCCAAATCAGTTTTCGATAAAACCCAATTTTAACAGTATCTGACAATTTTTACTCCGCATTTTATTTTTTATGTTTAAAAAGTTTTTTTATCGAAACATATTTTATTATAAATATCAGTGCCGTTGCTAAGGTGACTTGCACCCTCGTGCAAGAAAATATTGTTCGCAACTACAACAGAATGACTTTTGGTAAATTCACCATATAAGGGGCCTAGTTTCCAGTGTTAAATCTCCAAATATACTTTTTAATACATTAGTAAGATAAATGGCTTAATAGTTGTATTTTTAGAGCTAAATTTAAATAACTCAATTTTTATGCCATGGCTACATCGACAACACAATGTTTAATTTAATGTTCTTTGTTATTCTTTTATAAAATATAATACAACAATTTAATATTAGAGTATGTAAACTTTAAAACAAACTCCCTCATATGAGACATTCAACAATTTGTTTACTGGAAATTAATATGTTATAAGTTTTAATATAAATTTTATTATAGCTTTAAACAAAAAAGGCAATAAAATGTATTAGCTAAATCACAACAAAAAACTTAGAAATTTTACTTATGTTACAGAGTAAACATAAAATAAAACTAAATTAAAAAGGTAATAAGCATTTAATAAATAAAACACCATATTTACTAAAATTAAAATTTAAAATAAAAAATATTTTATATCTAAGCCATTACACATCACACACATAATTCATTTTCTATGGAAATTAGTTTTTTTACTCAATATTGTTCTGGTTAGTTCAGTAAAAATAGTTTCTTGGGAGCTTTAATTTCAAAATTTTTAACTTAAAAATAAAATATATTTAAAATAAAAATAATGATTTTGGGAATATCCCAGTTGGAATATCATTTTTAACCGACTTCAAAAACGAGGAGGTTCTCAATTCGCCGTTTATGTTTCTTTTATGTGTATGTTAATCGATTACTCCGTCAATTGTGGACCGATTTTTTTTAAGCATGCACTTCCGCGGTGGTCCCAAAAAAGACCAAGGCAGGACCGCAAGAGCGAAAGGTACTAGACTTATTGTTTTCTCTCTGCTATGTGCTCAAACATCAGGGATGTTTTTCTATGAGTACTAGCGCCACCTATTGGTGTAACGTTAAACAAATATTATAATAATACGAGGGCAGATTACAAATTGCTATTACATCCTTAAACTAAATTTACTCTTTTCACCGAACTGAAAGATATACTACAGTAAAAGCACAGGGACGTGTAATTTGATTGATTGACATTGGGTGGGTCATGGTTAGTTTTGGTAAGTTAATTTTTTGTGTTTTATTAGGGAAATAAAAAAAAGATTTAAAAAACCAGAACTAACTATGACCCCCAATGTGACAGTTTTGCATGACCGCCTGCAATGTTTTAACCAATCAAATTACACGTCCCTGTGCTTTTTAGTGTATGTTTACCGATTTAATAGTAATAATAATAAATTAGAAAGCAAAAAGGAAACTAAAAACAAATCAAAAAATTAAACCGACTTTAAAAAAATAAATAAAAGTCACTAAAAAGTTTACAATAGTTTAAAATAATAATAAAAAAATAAAGTCGGGTAAAATTTTATGCGTTAAACTACTAAATGTTAATAGGTAAATAAGCAAAACCTTTCTGTACTTTAATACCATGTGCTGTTGCGGCCCTGATAAATATAATTAAATATAATATATTACGTAAAAACTTTTTCAAATTTATAAAAAGTTTTATCGGAAACTGTGTTTTGATTTGGAACTCTTTAAATATAAATATGTAATTCTTTTTAAATAGGCGTGCATGGTTAAAAAATAATAGGTTATCACTATAGTTTTGCCATGTGCATTTTGCCAATAATAATTATAATTGTATCTTGTTTAACAATATGTATGTCTGCAAGTTAAACAGAGATAAAAGAAAAGTATGCCACATATGATTGTTATCGAAAATGGCATACTTATTGTTTTTTTGCCTTTTTTAATGGTTAGGAAACTGTTTAGTATTACTAATATTATTATATTCTTTGGTGTGATAAGGAACGTGTCTAATCTTTTATTAATATAAGTGGAAAACAAACCTGGCAGTGGTTTAACGTGTACCATCCCAATTGTAGAGCACTTCTTGCTAAATATTTTTAAATTTTAACATATTTGGTAAGTAGTAGCTTTTATTTTAAATGTATCAGATTTTATTATTAAGTTTTTAAGGTTATAAGTTTATTTCTAACACGCGGTGGACAACCTAAAGTTTGTTTTGTTATTTAATATAATATTGTCTATTTAATATCTGAAATATCGTATCCGTGTATCTGGTGATGTTTCGTTAATGATATTTATCAATAATTTTATCATTTATTAAACAAGAAATGTACAGAGGTACTTCAATAAATTTAGAATTTAAATTACTGGAACGTTTTTTTTTTTTTTTTTCATAGTTTTTTGTGTTTTGATTAGTTCAAAATACTCTTCATTACCTACCCCTGGACCACCAAAAAACATAAAACAAATTTTAAAAACAATTTGGTAAAATTTGTTCATTTAGATGTTATAATTATTTAGATTAGCAGTTGTTGGTGTTGCTACATAATATTAGGTACCTAAATAGATATTGAAAAAAATTGAACTAGTTTTAAAAGTTTACCATGTTTTCACAAGTATTTTTTTATAAAATTAGTTCGGAAATTACCCCTTAATTTTTTTGCCGCAATTAAAAAAGACCCTATACAGTGTGTCAGAGATAATAAGGATCCTAAGCATGGGAATCTCAGTACCTGTTGGAGATACAGCTTAGGTTAAACAAGGAAGAAGTTGTATTTTTTAATGCTTATTAACATGTCGTTTAGAAACTTGAAAAATTTTCATGGCCTGCTGAGATATTTGGCAAAAACGGAAATTTGACTATATCGATTTTATTTATTTTTTTCTGACTTTATTTAAAGATATATGAAAAAACTAATAACCCTTTTTCATTGGCACTTTTTAGTTACTACATGACGGAATTTTTAGATTTTATATCCGACGTTTCGTTTTCAAGAAACCAGTATCAACTTCGTTATTTTATATGGCTCGAAAAAAAGTAAACCCTATATCTGATCCCATTTTTTATTACAAATTTAACGATGTATCACATGCCATATTTTTAGTTTTAGTTAAAAAGAAAAATGCATTTTTTATTTTTCAAAGGTACGTTTAAGTAGGCGTTGCAAACAAATGCTTTGACGTTAATACCTGTTACCGAGTCTGTAACATAATTTAATGTCATGATAAAATAGTAATTATCGTAATTACCCTGTTTGTCAAGTTGTTTTTAGAGCAATTGTTCTTATTGTTACTGTTGTCTTTATTATTGTTTATTGGTGAATAGCTAATATCTATTGTATTATTATGGTCGAATACGCCGGATGGCCATTATAGCCATGAAGAAAAGTTTGACATGCTAACGTGCTACATTTTATGCCGCAAAAATAAATGAAGGTATCATTTCTGCAGTTAATGAATTATGGTAAATAAATGGACCTAGTATTTTCGTTTCTAAAATTCACATACTAAACCCAAAACGTTCTTGATGTTTCGATATTTTCTTAACACGCGGATTTTGTTGAGCCTAGTAATGCGTATTGCGACGGTTGAAGATACCATGATTAGTGACCATACTTTCTTTGGACCATATTTTTTTTTTTTGAAGATTAATTTAAATTTTCTTTACACGTGCGTGTATACCACTCGCAAAAATATCGGCGCCGTTCGAAATCTCCCGGTTTAAGTCCTTGGCAAATCTTAAATTTATAGGGATGATTTTGTTTAATTTGCCATGTTGATATCTCAGGGTCCTCAACAACTGCTTGTGAAACATTATTTTGGGTTTCTTCTGAAGATTTCTTTTTCGAGATAAAACTGGCTTTTTAAATTTCGAGCCAGCTGTAAAAAAATGCAATAACATGGCTGTTTTCTTTCTAGATATGTATAAAGATACATTGCTGCTGTATTTACAGTATTTTCGTGGCACAAAATGTAGCACGTTAGATTGTACAACTTTTCTTCATGGCTATAATGGCCACCCGGCATATTCGACCATAATTTCACCAATAAACAATAATAAAGACAACATTAACAATAAGAACAATTGCTCTAAAAACAACAACTCGACAAACACGGTAATAACGACAATTACTATTTTATTATGATGTTAAATTATGTTACAGACACGGTAAGAGGTATTAACGTCAAAGCATTTGCTTACTTGTACATGTACCTACTTAAAAATACCTATAAATAAATATTTTAACAAAAATTTAAAAGATGACATGTGATACATCATTAAATTTGTAATAAAAAATGGGATCAGATACTGTATAATCCTTGCTAAGGATTATAGAATTAAAACACTTAATTCACTTTTAAGACTTTTATTTGTTCAACACTAAATCAACATGAACAATACCATTATAATCTACACGCCTTCGAGGGTTACCAACCTACTAGTTATATTCTAATAACCCTAGAGTATTATGTGTTGCCTATAGGTCAACACTGTACTAATAGACCTACTATAGGCACTACTAGGCCTACTATCATACATCCTCCCTCTCTAGGCTTTTTTTTTTTTTTTTTTACAAATTAAGTTTGTTAGGTTTCTTACTCAGACGACCTGAACGTGTAGTAAACACATCCGATTTTTCATTAAAAGTTTGGCTATTATTTAAGTTACTGTTAGCGGTCAGAGAAGGAGCATGTGAATTACAGAGCTCTTGGTCCATTTCTAGTTTAGTTTCTTTAGCCGGCATAGAGTGATTTTTGACGTCACTATCAGAAGATTCAGAATTATTTTCATTAGAATCACAAGTAATTGTGAAAGGATTTTCTGAACACCTTATATCATGTCTATTTCTTCTAATAGTGTTGCCACAATTATCTTTTAAAATATATGATCTAGGTGTCTCATGGTAATCTATTACTTTAGCTGAATCCCATGTATTAGTGATATGATTATACAAAGTAACATCACTTTTTTACCTATTGGTTTTAATACTTTAGCATTTTTATTAAAATATTTTTCATTTGCATCACGTTTAGCTTGCATTTTTGCTAAAACACCTGTACATAACCTAGGTTGTAAGAGATTTTCGAAACTGGCACTTTAGTCTTGCATATTCTGCTATTAAGAAGTTGTGAAGGCGAATATCCCATACCTTTAAGGGAGAATTTCTGTAATTTAACAAACCGGAGTGCAAATCAGTATCTTTATTCTCATCAAATGCTTTCTTAAGCAAATTTTTTGCAATAGATACAGCTTTCTCTCCTAGACCATTTGAACGGGGATAATATGGACTTCTAAATACAAGAGTAAAGTTCCAGTCTTTGCTAAAATTTTTAAATTTTTCACTATTATATGGCACATTATCAGCCAACAGACAGTCTGGGGATCCAAGTCGAGAAAATACTGTTTTTAATTGAGGAATTACTGCCTCAGCACTTTTGTCTTTAATCGGTAACACCTCAAGCCAGTTAGAATAAGCATCAAACAATACAACATAACTTTTTCCAGCATATGTAAAAATGTCTGATGCTATCTTCAGCTTTCCCAAGGTCTATTTGGCAATGGATATGGTAATAGGGTTTGTTTTGGATTTTTTCTAGCATATTTTTCACATAACTTACACGACCTAATGTAGGACTCTATATCCATTGTTAACCTTGGCCAATAAAATATTTTTCGAGCACGTGCTTTAGTTTTTTCTATCCCTAAATGCCCCTCGTGAAGTAATTTGAGCATTTCATTTCTAAGTGATTGAGGGACTATAAGTTTATGCTCCAAAAATACAAGGTTATCAGACAAAAGTAACTTATCTTTTACTTTGAAAAATTTTTTTACATTATCAGGAATTTTATATCTCTGAGTTGGCCATCCGTTTACAATGAAATTAGAGATAACCCTTAATTGCGGATCATTAGTGGTTTCTTGTTTAAACTGGTTTTTACGCTCTTCCGACATTGGTAAAGAATTGACAATAGAATGAACAGCAAACTCAATCTCTGTTTCAGGTGTTGGATCATTTTGCCTCAAAAATGCCCGAGACAGAGTATCTGAAATATACATTTGTTTTCCTGGTTTGTAACAAATCGATAAATTATAATTTAACAATTTTAATCTCATTCTTAAAATTCTTGGTGAAATAGATTGCAGATCTTTTTTAAAAATACTTTCGAGAGGCTTGTGATCACTAAAAACTTTAATAGGAAATCCATAAATAAAATAATGAAACTTTTTACAGCAAATAAGATAGCTAATGTTTCCTTTTCTATCTGTGCATAATTTTGCTCAGTTTTTGTGAGACTACGTGAAGCAAAAGCAACAGGTTTTCCTTCCTGCAAAAGGCATGCCCCAAGGCCGTCCTTGGAAGCATCTGTCTCTATTTCGATAGGCTTTTAGGGTCAAAAAATGCCAAAACTGGCGAATTCGTTAAACAATGTTTTAATTGGTCTATAGACGTCTGCTGTTTATCTGTCCATTCCCATTTAACATCTAGTCTTGTCAAATCTCTTAACGGAGCACTTATTTTCGATAAATTAGGAATAAACTTGCCAACAAATTTTACCATACCTAAAAATCTTAAGATGTCTGCTTTTGATTGAGGTGTAGGCATATTTATTATAGCACTGATATAATCTGTATTACTTTTAACTCCGTTCTTCGAAAATATTTGCCCCATAAATTTGACACTACTCTGCTTGAACTGTATCTTATCTTTATTAAACTTTATATTATACTTCAAAGCCTTTTCTAGAACTAACTTAAGGTTTTGGTCATGCTCAGCCTCAGACGCCCCTGTGACAATAAGGTCATCGAAATAGACACCTACCCCTTCAAGGTCACCAAAAATCTCAAAATTTTTCTTTTGAAAGACTTCTGGAGCTGAGCAAACGCCAAAAGCTAATCTCATAAATTGGTACCTACCAAATGGCGTTCCAAAAGTCATCAAATCAGCACTTTCATTATCTAGTTCGATTTGCCAATAACCGTCCTTCATATCTAGTACGGTGAAATACTGTTTATTATTTAATTTGCCTGCAATTTCTTCCACTGAAGGTATCAAGAAATGCTCACGTTTAATAGCCTGATTTAATTCCTTTGGATCGATACACAATCTTAAATCGCCATTAGGTTTTTCAACTATGACTAACGGGTGAACCCACTCTGTAGGTTTGTCAACTTTTCTTATTATTCCTTTCTTCTCAAGATCACATAATTTATTTTTTAAACGATCATGCAAAACTTGCGGCACTCTCCTAATAGGACTTACACGAGGCCTGGCATTTTCTAAATATATGTGATGTTGAGATGGATATTTACCTAATTCATTTTCAAATACTGAGGAATATTTTTTTATTACATCATCAAGGGAATTAAATTTTGTGATTCCTACCGAATCTATTCTTTTAACTAGTTTTAAATCCAAACATTCCTTAAGACCTAACAAAGGAATTTGATTGTCAATGTCAACTACCACAAAAGAAATATTTTTATGTCTATCTTTAACAGTACAATTAAGATTTACAGTACCTAAGCTTTTAATTTTAAAATTACAATTGCCATAAGGAACCAAAGATATATTAGATTTACACATATTAACCTTAGGAGCAACTTTTTTAAGAACATTTAGAGGTAAAGTGCTAACCTCTGCCCCTGTATCTAATTTAAATTTCACAGACTTGTCATTTATAAATACCTCTGTTGTCCAAACTGATTCTTCTTTACTTTCCTTGACATGGTTGTCTTCCATTCTTTCATTTTTATAAACTGAACTCACATAGAACTCGTGTTCACTGCACTCACTGTTACTATCACTCTCACTACTTTCAAGCTTATTTTTATTAGCTACTGTCATTTCATGCACATTTTTTTATTTTTCTTTTCATGTTTCACACTGTAAGGTTTCGCACCAGCTGTTTCTGACTTTTTTACACACATTTGCAAAGTGGTCTCTGTTCCTGGCATTTTACACATGTTTTTCCCTTAGCAGGGCACGTTTTACTTGAATGATGTCTGTAACCACAATATTGACACTCTTTTCTTTGTGATCTAGCCATCTTAACTTCATGTACTGAAGACTCATTTTGTAATACTTTAGACTGATCCTTGCTGACTTCAATCGCTCGACAAATATCAATAGCTTTTGTCAGCGTTAGGTTTGATTCTCTAAGCAATTTTTCCTGAGTTGCTTTGTTATAAATGCCCATCACTACCCGATCTCTTATCATTTCATCTGGTTGTGAGTATTCTGTGGTTTTCACAGCTTTTCTCAATTCTGTCACAAACATATCAAAGGATTGACCCTCTTGTTGCATAATACTGTTAAACTTGTACCGCTCAAAGATAACATTCTTTTTCGGAGAACAGTAATCGCTAAACTTCTTTTTACAAGCTCTAATGTTTTATCTTGGCCTTCTGTAAAAGTGAACGTGTTATACAGCTCTAGACCATCGTCACCTACGAGGTTCAGTAATACAGCCAACTTTTTCTCCTCTGGTTTTGAACCTAGACCAGTCGCAGTCATAAACAAGTCAAATCTTTGACTAAACTTGCGCCAATTTTTCTGAAATGTTGCCATCAAGCTGCAACGGCTCAGGGGTTTAAAAAGGGACTCCATGACACCTTTATCTCGCCCTCTTTAAGCTTGAAAATTAACACTCTTGCTTTGCCGACTACTAAAACTAGATCCAACCTGACACCATGTATAATCCTTTGCTAAGGATTATAGAATTAAAACACTTAATTCACTTTTAAGACTTTTATTTGTTCAACACTAAATCAACATGAACAATACCATTATAATCTACACGCCTTCGAGGGTTACCAACCTACTAGTTATATTCTAATAACCCTAGAGTATTATGTGTTGCCTATAGGTCAACACTGTACTAATAGACCTACTATAGGCACTACTAGGCCTACTATCATACAGATACAGTATGTACTTTTCTTTCGAGCCATATAAAAAAATAAAGTTGAGTCTTAAAATCCAAACGTCGGATGTAAAATCTAAAAATACCATCTTGTAGTAGCTAAAAAGAGGCAATGAAAAAGTGTTATTAGTTTTTTCATATCTCTTCAAATAAAGTCAGAAAAAATAAAATCAATATAGTCAAATTTTTGTTTTTGCCAAATATTTCAGCAGGCCATGAAATTTTTTAAATTTTTAAACGGCATGTAAAAAAGCTTTAAAAACACAACTTTTCCTAATTTAACCTAAGCTGTATCTTCAATAGGTACTGAGATTCCCGTGCTTAGGATCCTTATTCTAGACACATTGTATAATAAATATACCGGATCAAGTAAATAACATAATACATAGACAATAGAGACATTTTGCACCTCTTAAAATAACAGACGTTTTTGGCCTCCTTATGGTTATCGTTATTAAATATAACGATTACGGCAGCAGTTTTAGACAGAGATTTTGCAGCCTCTTTTAAGAAATTTACTTTTATTCTCCATAAGTTATATATTGATATTTAAATATATGCAAATAGTTCTCTTGATTTTGTTTTTAAAGTAGATATAACAATACAGTATAAGCAAAACACAAATAGTAAGGTTAGGTTTGGTAGTAGAATAAAAAGCAAGTGTGCCAGATTGTAACATGTAAATTAATTACTGAATTAAAATATCCTTAAAAATGCAAGTCCGTTTTAATTTCTTTACACTATTTTATTTTTTCTTACTGCTATGGATTTTTCGCTAATTAGAGCCTATGTATCAATGATATTTTAATTAATACGGCATTAAAATGTCAACCTTCTTAAATAATTGATATTAAAAATTCTTCAATTCGGCAACC